>NDFZ01005364.1:418545-524230 GCA_002192655.3 Mamestra configurata | reverse complement strand
CGCCTGATGGTACGAAAATGTATTAATATCGTTTCGATATTACAGTAGGTAACACCTTTGATTACCGAGCCAGCCCGCGTCGCTGAGCCAGTAGTTTTAAATCCCGTAATTAATAATGATATGACCCATCCTGTCCCTTGCTGTCCTCCCGAAATGACGCCGCTAAGCCGAGGTCCGTATCCCGCAGGGGATGCCCTAGCGAGCGGTCATTTATGATAATTAGCTAGTTTGTAAGCGCTGGCTGGGGGCCTTAAATTCATTTGAGGCCACCACAGGATAGTCCGGTTAAGCAGTAACCACCCTTAGTGGGCTGAAGTGCGAGTGGTCATGGTCAAAAAAAAAAACAGTATGTATTGTTAAGCAGGGTATTTCAGACGAGCGTGGTCATATTTAAGGATGATGTTCTGCATTTGAGATAGGCAAAGCAAGAAAAAAAATGCAAAAAATTGGGTTATATCAAAAACCCCACCACAAAAAACGACTTAAAAGTTCATTCAAATCACTTTTCAGGAAGTCTGATGCAGTTGTTTAAATTGTATAAAAATGTAAATATAGTATATACCCAATAGTTATTGCAATGTAAATAAAGTGTTTAGTTTAAACACGATATATTTTGAGCAAGCATACCTGACGAGGCTGACGCAGCTTGGACTACTGTGGTCTCGTCGGAGACTGACGCTCGGCGACTGCCTGCGGCCGACGACAGGCGGCTGGCCTGTGGGTGAGGAACAAATTGATACATATGACATGATACAACTATATTTAGGAACTTGATGGGAAACCATTCCCGGTCTCTTAGGCTCCGCACAAACGGACCACCGATCACAGCCACCGATGGCTGGCGACAAGCTGTTGACATGATTTTTAACGCGTTTTGTATAGAATCGCCGCACACGTGTAGCGAGTGGTGTCCACTCTCGACTCAGTGTTCGCGACATGTCACCGGTAGCGGCCACCCACTACTTAAAAACGCCGACACTCGTGGCAGACACCGACCAGCTTCGTTTCCGCGGTCCCAAATGACGTGACGCGCAACAGCCACCGGTGGCTGTCGTCAGTGGCCCGTTTGCGCAGAGCCTTAGAGGTGGTTCACAGTACGACGATGTCCTTAAGACAAATCCAGATACAACGTCGCCAATGCATTGGTAAAACTCAGTCAACTCCCATACAAGTTGCATTGCAGTGAGATGTTTTGATGAATTGCTTGATCGTGCCTCGAAATGTAATTGAACTTGCTTGCAAGTTTCGTGCAGGTAAAAACGCTGCCTTAGACAACTTTTAGCGCTAAATGAATTGATCCCTTGAAGTATTATTCTGTATCCTACACAAATACGTAAGCTAGCATATACGAGCATCTTTACCCAAACACCCCAATTTTCCTGGGACCTTGGAATCTTTAAGTTGAGAGTGAATAGGTTACTTCTAGGCAAGCGTGCTCCATCTTCGACCACAACATCGCTTACCATCAGGTGAGATAGTGGTCAAATGCATGCCATTCTGTCAACCGTTTGAGTAATAAAGAGTCAGAATGTTTTTCTTTTTTTAATAGGGTGTCGCATTTAGTAGATAGAATGACAGTTAAGTCTCATTGTATACATCGATCTGGATGGAAAACGAAATAACATAAAATAGGTATACTTACAAAGTTCTGTGCCTTGTGTGTGAGTGCTGCCAGTTTTGTGGCTATCGTTGACTTGGTCTGCGCCTCGGATACTGGAGTTACCTCCTCGTATGCTTTGCTTGCGCTATGTAAAAAACGACTCATGTTAGACAAAGTAGGTACTGGTTTTTGAGCAGCAACCGGCACACAATTTGGTGACATCTAAATGATCGCCGGAATAAAAGCGGGTTGTTAAGTGCCAAAGTATTTAGGCGTTTCTTTATTTATTTCCACCTTTCAAAGCCACTTCATGGATCATACCATAATGACCGCCACGGTCGAATGAAAAAGTGCCCAACACGCCACCGACAAAAAAACTGCGAATTTGTGGTTTGGCGTCGGGGGCACACCGATGCGTTTATGCTCTGGCGTTCAAAAGGTTAAAGCTGTGGCCACACTAAGGCAAATAGAGCACGGGATTCAGTCATATCGATTGTTTCAACTAACATTGATAGAGCTGTTGAAACTTGCGCGGACAGACAATTGACCAGCAATTGGCATCTCTGATCTTTACCTCAGTGTGTCCAGACTTTAATGGGTCTTTCGTGTAAGTATCATAAGTGTTTATAGAAGTGACTTACGTATCAGTATTGTCTTTGGTGTTGTAGTCCACCACAAGCGCGGCGCTGCCGGGGCGGCTGTGACTGCCGGAGTCGCGGGAACTGCTCCTGTTGAAGACAATGAAAGTTTTACAGAAGATATGTTAGGTAAAGTGGTGCAAGGACTCGTAACAAATATGAGTGGAGGAGGTGATATCAATTTAACAACCAATTTAAACCCAGTTTCAGGAACTGAACTGAAAAAATCAAGCAAAACTGGCGTTGGTTTTGCGTGAATTTTAAAATTGCTATTCTTAACTTGTGTTTCATTTATAGTGCATCTACATATTATTTCCTTCCAGAAACCGGGAGTAGTAATAACAACCTAAAAGCATGCCTACTCTCGAGGTATGGTCGTGTTTTAAAAAGTCAGCGTTTTACTCTATATCAGAAACCAATATTATAACTTCATACTTTACAAGACTCCTGCGATCCTAAGAGTTCATTAAAATTAAGGGATTCGTGTGCTTTTTTCTTCTTTCCATAAGGATTCTTGTGAAAAATTTACGTTTCTGGACCCAGTGGTTTAGATTGAGGCGGCATGTATTATTAAGTAGGCACATAACAAGAATAACCCAAACGAACCTTCGCCTCTGATGCTCCTCCCTGGGTAGGTAGATGTCCTCATAGTGATGATCACGCCTGGTGGCCTCAGCACCACTGTCACTGTCCGAATGCTCCTGCGCAGTCGTCGCTTCCGCAGACCCGTGGATCTCTGCCTTAACTGTACAGAGAAGGTCACGGTGAGAAGATGTATGGCAGTTGATAGGATGAAGCGGGGTGTTGAAGACGCATGGAAGTATTTTAGCCTAAGCAGAGACAAGATCTTTTTTGTCATAGTAATTGTTGCAATGATAAAGCAAATTAATATGTGAGGACTTCATAGAAGAACGAATAACACAAATCTTACATAGTTCATGAGCCACGATAAACAAAAATAAAACGAGAAGGATTTTTTTTGAGGACCTAGAAAAAGTTAAATATATTCACATAGATAGGAGTTTCGACTTCTTCGATTTTAACTTTTTCAGGGTCGTTTTTTTCAGGGAAAAAGAAAAGCAAATCCGTCTATGAGATTTAACTAAATATTGTTTTACAAGTATACAATGTGGAGACGACAATTAATGAAAACACTGGAAATATAGGTTCATAGGAATATTTTGAAACTATTGGCTAAAGAAGAACAGTCGCACGGGTCGATCAAAGGTTAAGCAACGCTTGCCAAGGTTGGTCTGTGGATGGGTGACCATCTTAACATATCGAGTTTCCGCTGTGCTTCGGAAAGCACGTTAAGCCGTTGGTCCCTGCTGTCATTTGTAGATCTTTGGCAGTCGTTAGTGAATGTCAGAAGCCAGTAAACCTGACTCCAGTCTTGCCAAGACCTACCGTGTTACCCAGTTAATGGGTTGTGAAGGTCTGGTAGGCAGCCGCTCCATGAACAATATTGGTATTCAGCTGAATCCGGTTTGACTGGAAGCCGACCCCAATATCGTTGGGAAAAGGCTAGGCAGATGATGATAAATCCTATTATCGAAGTTAAAAATAAACTCTCCAATTAAATTACACGTCAAAAAAAACTCAAACTAGTCAAAGATAGTGACTACCATTCTGACAAAATATTCCATGCAGTCTGTTGCAGTTAGTGGAATCAAATCTGTGATAAAAGAAAACATATTCGTATGACCTAGTATTGCCAGTGTTTATTGTCGTATCATCGTCTCCACCCTGTATATAATGAGTAGAAGATGTCTAGTGAAGCAAATATGTATAAAGACGACAGGTTTTGTCTTAATCATTTATACTTGATGGCTGATGACATGGTGAAGGATACATAAATGTACGACAATTTTGAAGGCTACATGGAAATACATATATCAGAGAATAAAAGAGTGGATGCAAAAGGCGGAGGACCGCATGTGGTGGCGCAGCTTGGAAGAGTTCTACACCTAGCTGGACTGCGATAACCTGAGTTGACATCAAAGCAAAAAAATACAGCAGTTTCAGAATAATGAGAGTATACAGTTGAAGTTTAAGAAATGATGATGACTTGAAGCTAATGCTAGTACCAATTCTATAACTCCTTACCAGTCATTATGGAGTCATCCGGCTCTTCCGACTGTCTCGACCCTGGACAATAACGTTACTCTAACTAATGACAATACTATTTTGAAAACAGCTAACTATTGAAGATTTCAGCTCGTTGATATTTACTCAATTTTTTTGTTCATATACTGATTATTAGTTGTATGATTGTGTACCTAAACGTCACGATATGAAGACCAAGATCTTGGAAAATGATGTGGTTGCTCGACACATCGGTATTCCACTACAGGAAGGTACTCAACTATACGAGTACTCACCGTAAGCAGCTTCAAGTGTTTTGCAAACCTCCCTTCACGAGTATACAACGAAATTTGTTTCCAAAACGATTTAGCGAAGGTATACCTACTCGCGATGAGTACTTGCCCTCCAAATCATCAGCAGTATCACTTAAACGAATTTGGTATTTGGTTTTAGCTCACTGCACTCCTCAGCCTTTTCAAACTCTGAAAATTCAAATACTCCCTCTTCTGCTTTTACCATCATTTAAGGTTCCTACAGGTCCTTACCAGTCATAGCGGGAGCCTCCTGTCCCTCAGCCGGTACCCTAGGCCCTGGTGACCGAGTGTGGAACAGGTCTCGCACACGCTGGTACAACGCAGCAGGTGCTCCTGAGCTGTTGCTGTTGTTGTGCAAGAACCAGCCGCTCGCCGCGTTGTCGGCGTCTGATGCGGAGCAGGCTACGGAGAAAACATTCACTGTTAGAGATGTAATTGAGACTTGGGGCTGGAGGAAGCACTGGAAGAAATAATGTGCCTCGGAATCAATATAGGCTAATTCAAGAATGCCCATGGAGTTTCTTTCACGGTTATCCCCATGGAGATCTGCATTTTGGAATGTGAAAATAGCTTCAACTTTCTGATTAACTAACCGACTTGTAAAAGCGTGTAATTGGTTAATTTGGAATAAATGCATCAAGTTTCAGTTATGGGTCACAGTGCAGGTTTTTTTAAAGAGTATAGCAGATGACACCTTATCATCTTTATTGGAGTCTCAGATTTTGTTAGCTTGTGGCTCTCTGAAATTTTAACTTATCACGTCGTCGCTCTCCGCGACTACGAAGGCCAGTAGTTAGGTCTTGAGTGCTTACCTTTGGTTAGGTCCTGACACTCGACTATTGTTTCAAAAGAAGTAGAAAATGATTTCCGATGTTAACGAATCACTTCGTTTGACAGGCACATCTTTTTAACCGATTTCAAAAAAAGGAGGAGGTTCTCGATTCGGTTTTATTTTTTATGTTTGTCACTTCATAACTCCGTCATTTATGAAACGATTTGATTTTTTTTTATGAAAGGATATACCTTTCTATTGGTCCCATAGAAATTTCATCAAAGTTAATTCTGTAGTTTGGTTTTTAAATAGTTGGAAAAAATATGTCATCCAAGTAAACGAAACTGCGTATTTAGCTTTTCTGTAACTTTCCAGTGGCGGTTAAGAAATACGAAAAATTGTGAAGTACTAAAACAGTAAAATTTCGAACGCATATAACCCTAATCTCTTCAAAATTAGAGTGAACAGGCTTCTTCTGGGTAAGCTCGCTCCATCCTTGACTTTATTAACATAGACTAGAGTCAAGAGCAAACTCATATTTAAAAAAAAATACATTTTTATAATATAAAATACAACCAACTTCCTTTAATTTTCCTTTAACTTTAATTTCGGAAGTCGGTGTCAAAAAACGACGAACCAACCAAAAACACCGACTTCCAAAATTAAAGTTATTTTATACTTTGTAGTGTTTTTTATTGGCAGTCGTTTGTATTTGATTTTTTCTATTTTTTATTATAATTCTTGAGTTTTCTATTTGGGAGAAACCTATGCCCCGCAATATAGGTAGGTCTACTGCCTATTTCATTATATTCCTATTTGATTGATAGGCAGCAATTTACCCAACATGCAGCCGCATTATCCGACTCACTTACATGGTTACATAAAGCCAATTCCTCACGTCCAGTCAGTCCAATCTATGATTAATCACCTTACACCTACGATTAAGTACCTACCCATATTGCGTAAATTCTTCAGATTGGTGGAAAATTGCAGTATTATCGGATTATATATTGCGTCACGTAGGTGTTATGAAGACATGATACTTTTAGGTGGAATGGGGTAAACCAAGATTAAACTAAACGTTTTATAATGGCCCATAACAACAAAAGTGGAATGGCCATTTAGTTCAACACGGAATTAATTTCTTCCAAGCACAATTTTCTTACTTCTAACGATCATTTCGATCAGCGAATTCGGCCATTCCTCGGCTATGCTAAGCTATTAAATAGTTGCAGCGATCTTGTGGACGTGCATGCAGACTCACTTACCAAGTTCCGCAGATTGACACACAATGTGATGTGACTGGCCTGTTGTGTTTTGTTTTGGTTTTTATGTACCTAGCTATTGTATCACTTAGAATAAATTATTTGTACAATTAAGTTAAGCCCATTATAATTTTGGCACATGTTGTGCTTACCTGTAAAAAATTGTGACACTACACTATTGATTTAAGCTAAGAATTTTGTAATATTTTTGCTGTTAACAATTGTTGGTGAGCCTAATAAATAAATACATAAATAAATCATCTGGTAGTCCAGATGATCGTTAGAAGTAAGCAAATTGTGTTGTGTATCGAGATATAGTTATCACGATAGTCGATTGATCCGAAACATTGCTATTATTTTCAAGCTCAGTCAGCAGATTCATCATCAGGATCTACTTTGTCCACTGATGGACAAACACCTTAATATATTTGTACTAACATAGCTTATAAGTTTGTATAATACTAACATAATATGGATCAAAGTCTGAATTAAAGTCTGATTATTTTATATGTCTTTCTTTTTATGTGCCGATGCCTACGCTTCAGAGTCAGCATTTAAGTGGAATATGAAAGAAATTAGTGCAACGCCCAAGACATTTAATTCGGGGATATCCAAAGCAGCAATGAACGTACCAGTAGCAGATAGTGATAGTTATTTATGAATGTGCATTAATAAACGCATAAACTAATTTAATGACCCAGGATATCCAGCTGTTTGCGTAACAATACTGCTCTAGTTTCCGACTCTTGGGTGAGGTTAATGGCTCTTCCGTCTTCCTCCTTCCCTATTTTAATGATAAATGAAACAAGTCAGTAATAGGTAAGATTACTGCCAGGGATGCGGAATTCGTTCGAAAGAGTCACCGCAGCCCTGGAATGCAAAGGGCTTTAGAAGGAACACGGATGGGTTTTAGTCAGTAAGAGTCTGACACGCCCTTCCGCTCCACCCAGAGCGGAAGAAGTCATTTAATGATTTACCATCCTTAAAAAAAAAAATTGGTAAGATTAAAATTCAAATAATTATTCTTTCCCTTAAAATTGTTTAAGTTCATTGGCCGCGCTCTGGGTATTTTCAGTATCATCATTTTAATCAATATCCATAGGTCTATTTTTTATCCTACAATATGAGCTGTTCTTACTTTAAAATTCAGAAAAATAAGGTTTTCAAAAAGGGTTGTAGATAAATAATAATAAACTACTTATATAAATATGATATAAAATACATACACTACCTATGAAAGTTTATCCTGTTCCAAAATACATAATATATAACTATACACGTATAAATGAATCACTGAACACACCGTATTCTAAATCAATAACATCCACCCAGTCTTGTATCAAAGATCTCTTGACCACATCCATCTTGAATAGCCATTCAATCAGAGACACCAATGAAAATATTATTTACTAGCAGAATAAATAGAAACGAAAATAGAAACTATGTGCACCGCACATTGCTAATATTCTCTCCCATTTTTATTTTAAATTCAGGAGCGCGACAGGCACGTCCGCTCGCGACCGCGTCCGGAAAGCAACTGCTCAATGGGGTGCAACAGTTACCTAAACCTGCGCGTGCGCTTCCTGGCGACTCACTTCCGTCATGTTTGTAATTATTAGATCCGCTCGATTTTTCACGCGTTTGCTTGGCTAATGCATGGGTGGGTATGGGTGGTGCGATTATACCTAACGTTACTCATGCTGCGAAAAATACCTAGTCTATGGACGTTAATGTCACAAGTCGATCATGTACGATTGGAAGCTAAAATTTAAGTTTTTTTTGCAGCTTTATATGAAACTTTTCTTTTCGGCTGAACGGATCTTGATAAAATTTGGGACAGAGGTAGATTATAGTCTGGAATAACATATAGGATTTTTTTTATTCCGAGAGTATGTTTTCTTGGTATAATTTTCGACATTAATGAGGGCGGAGCCGGGGGCGAGAGCTAGTAGAAAATAATTCATTTTTCGCTGCTGTAAGTGAATTAGATGATGACCGTATGATTGCGTATTGAGATTTATGACCGGTGAAAATCGTATGAAGTAACGAAAAGGAGTGCCTACCGTTGGAAAACGATTCTTGGAATAGTGGATAATTGTTACGTATTTTCACACTTTTACTTACGTGAATATATCAGTATTAATACAACGTATTACAGAATAAACGCAATACTTTTTAAGGGGTCATTATACTCATCACTATGAACAAATTTTACTATGGGACCGCGAAAAAAAAACTTGACTCCCCCATACATTTCTGTGCGCATAACTCGACAAAATGTACTGAACAGCTGATTTTTATTTTGCGTTTTCGGGTTTGGTCCCATAGTAAAAGTTGTTCATAATGATGATTACAATGACCCCTTAGGAGGTATTGCGTTTATTCTGTTACACGTTGTATCTGTAATTTATTGTTAAAAGTTTATTAACACTTCGGCCATCATATACTTGTGTAGCTATTTCATTCTAACAAATTCTAAAGTTTTTATTTTAGATTGAATATTAATATTTAAGTAGAAAATAAAGTATGCTTACAGAATAAAATTAAATGTAAGGGGGATCTATATTTAAAGACGAAAACACCGAAAAAAACAATGTTTTCTAAAGTTATAGATAATTAGTTAAGGTTTTTATTATGTACGGCTAACCTAAAGTAACTACTAATTACTTATAAACTAGACTAATAATCACGAAATAATGTACGAACGCGTATAAAAATAAAATAAATAATTGGGCATCAAAAATTTCAAGGTTTAGGTATGATTCAAGAAACTTCGGGAGAACTCGGCATACAGTTCACACTTCTTTTATAAACAAGGCGAGAGAAGTTGGCATTCATTCACATCTGTTTTTGGTAGATATCGATAACTCATTATCAGAGGTCGGAATTAGGTAGAGTTATTAATGTACTTGCATCGAAATGTTGATATTAATATGGATCTTCCCGGGATTTCTAATAGCAATCCCGTGTGGCCAACACTACAAATAAATAATTTTATTTTTTCTTTTTTTCTCATGAGCTGTGTGCGAACTACAAATGTACGTAAACAACATCGCGCGTGTGCGCATTGGAATTTTGCAACTTCGGACATCCGATGTCGTTGATGTAAATTTGGCAACGTCGCGCGTGCAGTGGTTTAAATTGTGTAAAAGTAAATAACTTTTTTATTTAATAAATCTCGGGAATTGAGGCATATCCACTTTATTCTTTCGCTGTATGAAATCAGTGTAAGTACAAAAATAACTTTACCTAATTCCGACCTCTGCTCATTATGTCTGCGGAGCTTCGCGAATATCGATCGATATCATCGAACTAGCTTTTGCCCGCGACTTCGTTAGCGCATATCCCGTTCCCGCAGGAATGTTCCCGTTCCCGTATAGCCTATAGCAATCCTCATGAATCTGGCTATCATATACAAAAAGATTTTTTTCATTCCGACTGGTAGTTCCAGAGTTAAGCGCGTACAAAAAAACAAACCAACTCTTCAGCTTTATTGTCTAGTTTTTAATTACCTTTTTTTTCCACTATCACAGCCACACGTGACCATTCGCATTTCGCAATCAATGAAATAGTAAAAAATCGCAAACCGGTTAGATCACTACGGCCAAATCACAAATATCTCCATACCTTTAATCGATCACGATCATAGACAACCAGTTCTCATCGCATCTCACCGTCCGTCATAACGTAATACTCAATAGAAAACCTGTTGCGTCTTCAGCGAATAACTGTTTGGTATGTTATGTTAGTGTTAAGATTGTACCTAACTGCCGCGAGCAGATATTTACGAACACCCGGCGATCGGTGTTGGCACGGACTATGTCTGTTTAATTAAGGTAGTGGTGATTTCAGAAACACATAGCTTACATTTAAATCGGCTTTAATGCCTGCAGTAAGATATAACTTACGCCTAAACGCAACAATGCAAAGCACTGGTGCATCGCTCGCAACAGACCAACAGTACGCTACTTATGTGTCCCCTATATTGAGCGAAAATAATTTTCTATAAGAACGGTGGTGGAAAATGTCTTCAGGACTCCGGTTTATAATATTAATTATTCATAAACATCTATGTATAGTCTAAAAATAAGGACTGGTTAAGAACAGAACGGCTGCAAACATATTAGGGCCCGTATGTAGCACACTACCGTCCATTCTCATGAACACTAGGCGACAACCAAATGTAATCAATCCTAATAAATAAAATTCTTCCGTAACTGACTGACTGAGTGACTAACAGACAATGCATGGCCGAAACTACTGGTCGTAAAGAGCTGAAATTTGGGATATAAGTTCCTTGGAGAGTATAGGGGAGCATTAAACGAGGATTTCCCGAAATTCCTACGGGAACGTGAAAAACGCGATATGCGCGTACGAAGTCGCGGGCAAAAGCCAGTACCTTAATAAACGCGCATACAAATAATTCGAAAATATATAAGCATAATAGGTGTCACAAATCTAGTGAAAATTAAAGCAGGCAAAGTTGTATAACATAACTAAAACGCGTGCGTGCCACAGTCAAGAACCGGCTTTACCGTCCGCGATCCGACCTTGCGACGTAATAAAGACCTCCGGACTACTCTTACTTTCATCTCGAGACACTGATCTCTTATTGGAAAGCAAAAGTACCTAACACAGCGGTTTTATGACGAGAAATTCGGAATTTATTACCGTTTTCTCATACATTATGACCATAGTCTGAAGACCGTTTTGATATTTATTTATAAAAACGTGTATAATTTTATTATGGACATGTTTAATTTTTGTATGGTTGAGTGAATGAAATAGTTAGAAGTGTTCTGGTATTAGTGTCTACTAGGTCAACCATAACTGGGTTTCGTCTACAGAAAATATGGTGCTAAGATCCTCCCACACTCTTTCATAGACTTAGTTTTCCATCTACCCATCCATTCTTAACCTCCTAAGGCCACCTCATGTTCCTCCAAGATCTGCATTTCTTAAGTTTGTTACTGATATGCTCGCTTTTATTAATAAATCTCACCTGATGATATAAGCTATGGTGTGGTCGACAATGAAGCACACTTGCCTTAATTATAGTCACCAGAAGACACAGACTTTGAGAACCATTCCACTCCACGCACAACTAAAGTATTCCCCATAACATTTTACACGTACTACTTTTCCATTGACCATCAAATCTTCAACAACAGACGTTGCCCTCTATATCGGGTTCATATTTTATAGGCCGTCAGCAGGCTCCGAGTGAGCGAAGCGAGCTCTCAGTTCACGGCAAGGAGCCGCATCGCTCTTGCGCCATAATAGCAAATTCATTAACGATAAACACTACTAAATGCTAAATATTTCGATGTGCGGCTCCCAAGCAAATAGAAACGTAAATACTAACTGCAGCGTGTTTCGATGATTGTGTGTATCGTTCTTCTTCCTTCACGCTTTTCGTTATAACCAATACATCATTTTGAAAGACTTACCTAATCAATTATTGTATTTTGTTATGGTGTACAACAAGAATAGGTATATAGAAATCTATCATAGCTCAAAAAAAACCCTCAAATAATTTACCTGAGCTTTCCTCCCCGGAGGAGCTGTGATGCGTCACACTTGTGGACGTGGCCCTCTGCATGGGGTTCACGTAGAGGCCGTCGGCGGGCCCGGAGCGAGCTGAGCTCACCGAGCCCGCGGTGGACGGAAGCGAGCCGCGTCGCTCCTGAACGGAGTTGCGCCGCTCTCGCTCCGGCGCGTGCAGGTAGAACGGGGAGCGGGTGCCGTTTATGTTGACGCAGTTTGGTAGGGCGCACTGAAATTTGGGAATTTTGGGGAGTTAGTAAAAAGTTAGGGCCTATTTCACTGTGCCCGAACAGCTAATACTAACCGAATAAATAAAAAAACCAGAACAAAATAAATTATATTAAGTGATCGATCCAGTAAGTTAGAGGGACATTAATCACATGTAGGTGCTGGAACAGGCCTTTATTTACAAAAAGTGATCGTATTTTGGGTCTGTTTTACTTTAGCGAAATCAGTCTCAGCATTTGACGAGCAAATATTTTCACTACATTTTGGGTTTCTAAAAAGCAGATATTTAAATGTTGATTCATTTACAATTAGACTTATCTGAAAATGTCGTTCAATAAAAACAAGGCAATCTGTTTTAAAAAATTCAATCAGCAGCCTTTTCGATGCTTTATAATATTTTTTTTTTGTTTTTGTAAAAAACCGCAAACTAAAAGTCGTCCGATTTTATGCAGGATATTACGAAAAACATTAACATCGTCTAGAACCCATATTGTATAATTTAAAATTATGGAATAGAAATTTAAATGTACCTAAATGAAAACATTTGGTTACCAAATCTTACCACTTGCGCAACTCAACGACTCTGACAATACAAACAAGTTAAAAACAGAGTTAAAAGTAAAAATAAAGTAAACTAAACTATAGCAAACATCAGTTAGCGACAGTCGTCGGTAACTGGAACTGCGAGATCAGCGGTTTAACCTTACGTACTCAGACAAATAGTTGTAGAAAACAGAATAAGTTGGATAATAATATTTGACGGACTTGTTACTTAATAGTAACAAGTCCGTCAAATATTATTATTAAATATTACATTAAGCATATCGGAAAAGCTAAAAGGGAACCGCTTATCTTGGTATGGTCATGTGAAGAGGAGGGATGAAATGCACGTAACTAAAAAAGTTATGAATATAAATGTGGATGGATGGACAGGGAGACGGAGGCCAAAGAAAAGATGAAGGATTGTGTTAGGAGTGATATGAAATAAAAGGGAGTTAGTGATAGCGTGACGGTTGACAGGACAGAATGGAAGAAAAAATCGTTTTGAGCCGACCCCAAGTAACATGGGATAAGGGCAGAAAGATAATGATGATGATATAAATAGCACGAGTAAAAAATCTGCAGACTCTTTGTCTTAAAGAGGTCAAAATCGGTTTACGATGGCTCGGAAAGCCCGTTAAGTCGTCGATCGCGAACATTTATTTATTCGTTTACTGTCGCATTGAACACCATACAGTAAACAGTAGTAAACAGTTAAACTAACAGAGTGTATCTTCTACTATTTTCCATCAATTTTAATTTAAAAAAAAAAAAAAAAATGTACTGGAAATTAATTAACTTGATACTTGGAACAATATTAATATTTATTATTAACATAATGATGAGTAATGGCTTTTATTAATTTGATTCAATATTTTTGTTAGTCTTGTGCGAGTCCCAAATAAATATAATTCTCTATAAAAGATTGTATACTCACTCGTGCCTCTCCGGGCGCACATGCGCAGGAGTGGATCGCTTTGTAGGAGGAGAGCTGCTTGTTGTCTGCGCCCGCAGCGCCCGCCGCTACCAGCACGTTCAGGCACTGTGGAAGGAAGGATCTTAGTTGTAGAATTTCATCACATACAACCATTCCCTTATAAATAACACGCAATATTATAAAAGATCTGTATTATAATCGTGATGAACAATAAAGCATATTCTTACCATCTATAACTCAACTCAAAGCATTTATTTCAATCTACAGGCACTTCTGAATTATCAAGGTCGGTCGGTCAAAAAGATGAAGCTCTTTGCACGTTACAAAGCGTAGATCTCTATGGAGAAGAACGTGCAAGAAACTCCACGGACACTCTTACAAGAATAATATTTTTTTAACAAAGTTATGTTTACATTATTTATGTTGAAATTATACATATATGTGAGAACATAACGAATGCAGCCCAATACCAGTATTTACTTAGAGCGACTGCCGATCAGACCTCCACAACCCAGTAACTGGTCACAGTACCCTTTGGCAAGACTGGTGGCAAATGTCCGGCTTTATCCGGACGCTTGTGTATATAACAACAATATTCTAGAAAAGTTGCAATCACATTTTTAAAGCTCCTTTCAAATGCTAAAGACCCTATTTATGTCAGATACTATGCTCTTATGGTAAGTCTTACTTCTTATGTTAAGTCTACTTACTTCTAACTTCTTATTTTAAGTCTTAACTTATATTTATAAGTTGATAAAATAATCAAGTTTATTGAGCCAAAAACCCTGAAGCTTGTTGTCTAACGTTGACATTTTCCGTAACTTTTCCTCATATTGCAGCTGATATAATTCCGATAGAATATCCCATTGTATTGAAATAATACAGTGACACTGACCTCACCGAGGCAGCTGTAAGTGTGACGAATAAAATTGTTATAGAATTGTAGCAGGAAGTGACCTACACTATTGTTTCGTTCATCTGCCGCCAGTCGTTTAAGGTCAGTGTCAGTGACCCATGAAATGATCTATTCATTTTCCAGAACAATGTCAAGCACCCATATGGGAATGCTTGACCCATTTTTTTTATTTGTCTGAGATATTTCAAATATCTCATTGATTTCGCCATGTTCGGCGGCCAGCCTGGTGCTTTAGCTAAATTCACTGGCCAAAGTAGGCTCTCTTTAATGAAATTTATCCAAGGAATGAAGCAAATATTGGCAAAAAATTGCGAATATTTCCTTGTTCTATTAGACAATAAAATAAATTAAAAATAAACTTTTTGTAAATTGGCATAAACGTGGTCCGCCATGATGACGTCCATGACGATATAAATAAATACGTTCTTAAGAAAACATCGACATATCGGCTTTAAACCACAAAAGCACACCCCACACTCTAATATTTAAATAACATTGTTTATATTAATTTACTGCAAATTAGAACTCAAAGAAAGTGAGAGCAGAACCAATAGAGTCTGCTTACCATAAATAATCAATTTCCTAACTCACTAAGAAAAGACACTAGAGTCACTAGACAGCTTAAATTGCAGAAAGCTGAGAGACGAAGTGGCTTGGTTTTAAATATTTAACGCCTTTTATTTATTGGATCGTGTATTTTTATCTACACTAATATTATAAAGAGGAAAAATTTGTATTTTTTGTGTGTGTGTTTGTAATGAATAAACTCAAAAACTACTGGACCGATTTGAAAAATTCTTTCAGCAATTGTTAGCTACATTATCAGCGAGTAACATAGGCTATATTTTATCCCCGTACTCGTACTCGTACGGGAACAGAAACTACGCGGGTGAAATCGCGTGACGTCCGCTAGTTTTCTATATAAAGAGGAAAGATTTGTATTTATGTATGTAACGAATAAACTTAAAAACTACTGGGCCGATGTGAAAAATTATTTCAGCAATGGATAGCTACATTATCAGCGAGTAACATAGGCTATATTTATCCCCATACTCCCACGGGAACGGGAACTATGCGGGTGAAACCGTATGACGTCCGCTAGTTAAGAATAAAGACCATAATAATAATACAGCTTAGCTCAGTTTCTGCAAAGAAAATTATCTCAAGATTATTTACAAAATCAAACAACAATCGCATTGTGTTTTTGTGATTGTGACGCGTCGATAATTTCCTTAACGAAACTGGGGGTAAGAATTTGAGGTATTTTGAACAAAATCAAATCGTCAATTAACCAAATGTTTTCAAAGTCAACACACACATATTACACTGTAATATCGGAGAAAAACCGCGAAAATGTCTACATCAGCCATCAATAATAACTTCGGGCTTTACACTAGCGTAAAAGTAAAAGCCAAACAAACAATAATGAAAACATTCCGCGCCACTATTCACTAATTAGGCTCAAGTCACACTTCAAGACAATGAAAAACCAAACACGCATATCGGAACAGGGCCGGATTAGAAACGTCGCAAGTGTAGCAAATGGCCCCACGGTTTGGCGCACATGAATGTTTGAAAAAAAAAAACAAATCATGGATTCTAATCTTATCTCTCTAAGAAAGGATAAAAGATAGGAAGCTACTCCTATTTCTGTATTTATAGCGCATAGAAAATGCAACCTTTCTGGGTCGGGGTGCTAAACATTTTGAAGCTCGCTTCGCTCGCACTGTCGTCTGCAGGCGTTACATGAACGTTACTTCTCTGCAAAAGTGGACATGATACATTCAATCTCATCAGATCCAATTTCTTAATGAGTTATCAAAAGAAAACTTAGGTTTACCTTATTTTGGTGATCTCTTACAATTAAGATTCCTTTATAACCTACTTCATGTTAAGAATCACGAGGAAAAGGACACTCACAGGATTTGGCTGTAAGAAAGTTATAGAACATAAAACAAAACTAAATCTACGAAGGGCGCCGTAGGCCCCACGTCCTGGCCTAATCCGGCACTGTATCAGATCCATATCAAGGTATATACCTAATTTTACTTTCATTGGCTTGACCGGTGTAAAGAACGAACAATTAAGTATGCGTATGCGCACCGAAAACGACGCAACGAAGTGTGACCGGTGAAAAGTGATACTTTCAAAACGTGAGCTTTGCAGTTGTGGACATGTGTAGAAAGTGGACGCTGCTGTGACTTATGCTCATTTGGTCATGAAGTGCTTAGGTACTACTTGACTTGAGTCGATGCCAGTAGGAGGTATACATGAATAGCTTATGCCTAAGCTTATACCTATTATTAACATATTATTAAGTATATCTATTTATTTTTATATTAATCACCTTTTTTTTAATAATGGGAAATCATCATAGGACTTCTTCGGCTCTGGGTGGAGCGGAAGGGCGTGTCAGACTCTTACTGACTAAAAAACCCATCCGTGTTCCTTCTAAAGCCCTTTGTGTTCCAGGGCTGCGGTGACTCTTTCGAACAAATTCCGCAACCCTGGCAGATAGCTGATTTACATCCGTACACTTCAACGTAAGGTTCAGTTGAAAACCAGCGTCAGGTAACTACTAGTTGTCTGACATTTTGCTGAACTGGACCTATTTGGTGCAGTCGCGGGGCACACGATGTTATTGTAATTAAGTTTCCTTTTATTTGTACTAACATTGTGTGTACCAGTGTGTGCCAAATAAACTAGTTTTCTTTATTTCTTTCTTTATGCAGAACTTAAAAGAATAGCTAGTCAGCAAAATTGATTATGAAACAATGGATTGACTACGTGAAGGGAATTCTAACTAAATAATGTCAGCCGGACTTCCCTTTACATAGTCAATATACTGTCTGGTCTTTCCCTGACGGCTTAGTAGTTAGTAGGGGGACCAAATAAACGATGGAAAGGGGTGACTACTGTGATAAAGTATGAACCCAAAATATATAAATGGTGGTGGATTCTTTGGTGCTATCTAAACTGAATTACGCGGATGTCGTTTATGGTGAGCGACTTCTGTCCAAAACAAATAGAATGATTCAGAGACTTCAGTTTTTGTTTTAATATTCCTTTTAAAGGTCATGTTACACCCTATCTAAATAAGCATAACATTTTAAAAATGAATGCACGGCGTAAACTCCACTTGGCAAATCTTTTATTTGGGGTAATTAAAACTCAGAAACCATTTTACTTATATAATAAGCTTGAGTGGACAAAAAGTCATAAGAACGGGCAAGGAAGACTATGAGAGAGTCTTTTAACACCACACCACAAGTCGGCAACTTTTAGAGGTAGTTTCCGGTACGCAGCGACTAAATGTTGGAACAATATTCCCCCACCCATAAAATACTGTGGAACTAACTTTTAAGGTAAAGCTGAAGGAGTTTCTGCTTCAACACCAAAAAAAAAAATGAGAATACTCAATGTACCACATCTGCTTTTTGATCTCCACTCCAGTTGCCACCTCGCTGTTACTAAATGGTTGATTTGCGAGTCATAGTTTAATTTTTATTCCTACCTTTTATTACTACACAAATTATTTTATTTTTATTTTGAATAATATCATTTTAATGACGTGGGAATTTTTGAATAAGAATCTATTTTTTATTTTTTTTATATGGATCTGACTATTTTATGATAATATTGTTGCTTAATTTTTTTTTTTAATTATATATATATTTTTTTTGTATTTCTGACATGAATTTCTTTATAATTTCTAGTTTATCAATTTTGATGTTTATTATTGTTTTTTTTTACATTTACTATTTATTTAATTGTAATATACCTAGCTCATTCTACACTTCTCATCTTCACTTTGATTTTACATACATATATTTATTATGTTTACAAGTACCACTTCCGAACCTATCACTTCACTTTTTTCACTTTTGATTATTTTTTATTTATATGTCTACTGCGCGTTCGAGCGTATGGTACCCGTGGGCTGCAGCTGAAAATCAGCGTTAGGTGGTAATAACTACTGTTGTCACCTAACATTATGCTGAGCTGAGGCCCTTTTGGCACAATATTGCTATATGTACTTAAGTTTTGATATTTTCTATTTGTAATGTGTTTTTTTTTTATTATTTTATTATTGTGCCAATAAATGCAATTTTCTTTCTTTCTTTTCTTTCTTTCTTTCAAATGCAACAATAAACTAAAGATAAAATAGTCTTATAATAATAAACTTGCTAATAACAGACTATGACATCATGCCGCATCTAGTAAAGTCAAATTCATACATCCATGTTGTGTTTGGTTAACGTACGATGTTTATGTTGTCAGTTTACCAACATTTGTTTTTTCTTTGCTGTTTTGCTTTGTTATTCTATATACGTACATCTGTGCGCTCTAATTATTAATCTTAGTTTTAGATGTTGTTTCTCAGTAAGAGAATTATGTATGCTATTCTTTATGAGAAATAAAATTGTTCATAAACCTAATAAAGTGAAGACGAGGAACTGGTGCGCCGTTCAACTAAATATTGGAATCCATCACAAGAATTACGATTCAATGGCTAAGCAATGTCCGTCCAAAATCAATAAGAAGCAATGTTTCAAAATAAATAAGGAAATTCTACAAAGGACCACATACATAAAACATACCCTTCTTATATATACCTAGTCAGACACAAACACGAACGGGAACCCACCCACATACAGCACGATATAATAATTTAATAATAAAATATATATTAATATTTTCTCATACTTTTATTTTATTTTGTTTTAACTTCTTTTAAAATTGTATATTCCAGCGTTTGTCTATTCCTATGTTGACATTAGTACAAATATATGGGAGAGGGAGCTGACTCCTGACATGCAGGTATACCTAGTACAGGAGTCAGAGGCTCAAACAAGTTTCTGTAACCTATTATGTCAATAAAGAATTATTATTATTAATCACCACCATCACCTGCCTAGCCTTTTCCCAACTACATTGGGGTCGGCTTCCAGTCAAACCGGATTCAGCTGAATACCAGTATTTTACGTGGAGCGGCTGCCTACCTAACCTCCACAACCCATCAATTGGGTAACACGGTACTCCTTGGCGAGACTGGTGCCAGATTATCTGGCTTCTGACTTTCCGTAACGACTGCCAAAGATCTACAAATGTCAGTCGGGACCAACGGCTTAACGTGTTTTCCGAGGCACGGAATCGGTATCGGAATCTCGGTATGTTAGGATGGTCACCCATCCACAGACCAACCTCGGCAAGCGTTGCTTAACCTTGAAGATCGACCCGTGCAGCTTGCAGCAGAATTATTATTATTAATAAAAAAAAAAACTGCAATCCACGAAAATTGAATAAGTATAACATAGTCAATCCTACTATCACACGTGTTATTTTGTAACAATAACAAAAGTAATGAAACCTCTTGACACACTACAATCTTTACGATACGCTCGACACGTTATACAATACCTGGAAACTGGGAAAGGCGATAGAAAACTTGAGACAAAGGCATAATTAATACGTTACTCCCTTGTTGCTCGGGTTAATTGTAGCTGCGATGGCTTGATGTGGTTATGGCGTACTTTCTATGGCAGGTGGAAACGCGAGAGTAAGGTGGAATGTGCGCGATCGGTTATCATCTTGACAAGATTTAGTTAATAACTATTACTTTACCTTTACTGTATTAGCTCTTGCCCGCGACTTCGTACACGCAAATCCCGTTTTTTCCCAGTCCCTTAGGAATTTCGGGAAATGCTCTCTGAGTGCTCTCCTACACCAAGGATGCCTAATTTCAGTGTCTTTTTACGACCAGTAGTATCGGCAGTGCGTTGTCTGTCAGTCACTCAATGAATAAGTCACTCAGTGACGGAAGAATTTCATATATATATATTTAATTTATTGGAGTAATTTACTCTAATTGAATGGAATGAGTGTATCCTATTTTTCAAATTATATTTATGTTAACCTAATTAATTATACATTTGCTGTGGATTCTTATAACTAAATGAGAACACCTAAATTAACCACCTTTATCACTGTGACTTCTGTTGTATCTTTTTTTGGAGATCGAAATAAATAAATTATGAATCTGTCTGTCTAGATGTGGTTATAGGATTGTGCGGAAACTTAAGCGGCACTTTTTATTATTATTACCAGCTTTATATTAACAGTTTTATTTTGTTTATACTTTATGATTAATTTACTTTTTTTGTTTGCAAAAATGTTTAATCTTAAATTTACCAAATTGTCTCATTGTTATCTGTGGAGAACGAGGTTGATTTCACATTAGTTTAATATATATTTTTAGTATTAAAGAAGTTTTTTTATGGCTAGATCACTGTTAAAATACGTCTCACTCTACCTCTCTCTCCCTCTCTCTCTGGTAAGCTCAAAGTCTGAAGACTTACACAAAATGAGATTCCATTAGCGATTACGGGTATAGAAAAAACAAAGAGAAAAAAATACGTTTTTGTTGTTATCTAACGGTCGGTTTCAATAACGTATCTACCTTTAACCAACTGTCAAATAAGATACCAACAGTAGCTCAAACGTCATGTTTGCCTTTCAAAAATGACGTTCCAGCTACTGTTGGTAGCTAATTTGACAGTTGGTATAAGGTACATACGTCATTGAGACCGACCGTTCGTAGATAGTTTAGGTTCTCGGACAGTCAAATAGAAACCTTACTGAAGTATTCTACAAGGTTCATATTCTTACCAAGGCTTGAGCTATTCTCTCATGTTATGGCGATCAATATATAGCTTTTTGTGCACAAGTACCCAGGAAATCCTCCAGCAGGTTACAACCCTGGTTGTACCATGAGAAGCACTAAAATAGATGTCTAGCATATAGCGTAAGATCTAACCTCCAAGTGATGGTTTTCAGCGGCATCATTTATGGGGCTCTTCCCGTGCCTGTCCAGGTGCAGCCTGGCGCCATGTCTGAGGAGCCAGCGGACTGTGCTCAAGTGTCCCCTCGACGCAGCGAAGTGCAGAGGAGTGGCTCCATCTCCGTCCCTTGCGTTGGGATCCACGCCGCGTTCTACTATCTAAAAAAGATTAAAATCAATTTAGGTATAACATAACATTAACTCCCTCTGAACATCAGGACGACAAGTCGGTTGTCCTTTAAGGTGAAGGCACGTGAGCACATTCGCAAGAAGTTGGTAGAATCATCACAGCGTTAATTTGTTGAATTCGTTTTTTTTTAATAACTTTGTTTATGTGTATGTATTTATAAATGTTTTTTTTTTTACTTTTATTTCATCTCTCTATTTTTAGTTTATCTTTAAGTTGCACCTGCCGTGTTGTCTCTGCACCACCCTAAGGTCGACTGGTAGAAAATGCCTAAGGCATTAAGTCCGCCTTTGTACAGTGATTTTATTAGTGCATAAAGTTTTAATAAATAAATAAACATTTTGTCTGCACGTTACCCCAAAGGAATGGCACAAAATAAATACGTTCTAATCAGGCAACTGTCTTTGCCAACCATTATTAAAATCTGACGTATTTTTCTTCACATATCTCTTAAGTAAATATACGCACAGTTAAGTAAACTGCAAGTATGTAGATTTGAGACATAGAATATCTCGGTACCAAACTATCTACTAAATACACTAGAAATAAAAATAAAAACTCCTAGCTAAATTATATATAAATTACTCCTAGCTAGTTATAAATTAACCCTAAAATATGGCGTCAAAAAATTTATCCGCATCTCTATCGACTGGAAGTGTACCCAAAAGACTGGCGGCATTGTCACGTTGAATGACCAAGGTAAAAGTCAGCTCTTGGGTCACGCGAAGTGTCAACTAAGCGTCTTGAGAGATCTTTAAACAAGTTATGTGCACTCGAACCCCAAGACCAGAGAGGTTCAACCCCAAACGGCTTTAAAATATAACTACCAACAAGTTTATTATATTTCCGCCGCTTGAGGTTCTCTGCAGCCGCAGCGGCAGCGCCAGCACAGCACGAAGAGCTAGGAAGATGGTATATAGTTAGTTAAGTATTTATTAAAACAGGTGTAAATATCTACTAGAAATAAATTTAGATTTCATTCATGAGTTCATGACTGTCAGTCATGAGACGACAAATTGGCTAAACCATTGAGCCCAGAAGCATTAAATTTTGCACAAAAGCTCCTTAAAATAAATCCCAGCAAAATAATCATGCAAGTCAATTTTTGCTTTTAAGGGTTGCGGGATTTGCTCGAAAGAGTCACCGCGGCCCTGGAACGCAAAGGGCTTTAGAAAGAACACGGATGGGTTTTAGTCAGTAAGAGTCTGACACGCCCTCCCGCTCCACCCAGAGCGGAAGAAGTCATTTGATGATATCCCATCATTAAAAAAACAAAAAAGTTAATTTTTGCTGATGCACAATATCACGGGGCGCTTGGCTAGTGTAAAAAGAAAAAACTAAAAACTCAACACTATTAATAGAGAAAACTAGCTAAACGAACATAAAGTAAGAACAATGAAAATATGACAACAGTCATGACAACTTAACAGTTTGTAACGTGATTACAATCATTTTAACTCATTTAGTGCAGTAACCATGATTTACGTTCATAAATTCTTGTTATTTTCACTAAAACGCAACTACTGCTCCGCCATTTTTTTTCTGCTAGCTCTCATGCGTATGCGCATTCAAATAAAATAATATGACGTTAAAGATTTCACCACAACGTTGTAACCGTGATATCTGAGTCGTAAATATTGCAATGAATTTATAATGTTTAGGGTTCCGTGCGTGATGTCAATAAACGTTCAGTTTTGTTACGGAGTCTATGTTATTGTTGATTTCATGTATTATGATTGAGACACACGTATGAAACCTTTTTTTTTTTAAGGATGGGAAATCATCAAATGACTTCTTCCGTTCTGGATGGAGCGGAAGGGCGTGTCAGACTCTTCCTGACTAAAACCCATCCGTGTGCCTTCTAAAGCCCTTTGCGTTCCAGGGCCGCGGTGACTCCTTCGAACAAATTCTGCAAGCCTGGCAGACATATGAAACCTTGTCCGATGATTGTTATATCTTTTTGATTTCATTATTACAGTGTCACCTCTGTCATGCCTTATCTAGACTTATTGTCTTGAATTCATGATGCAGGGTCGTTAAGTCCGTGGGTGCTCGGGATCTTTAAGCACTATTCTTTAAACTGACTGAAATAGGTTGTGTCAGACGGACAGATAAACAAACACCCAAGTTTCCAAGGATTCCGTTTTTTCATATATATGTTTTATTATTTTAGTACATAGATATTTATTACCGATTTATATACAACTACCTATTACTATATATGCACTTAAATAAAAAACTCTAACTAAAAGTGGTCTAAAATTGGCAACGAAAAAATCCTCCGCATCGCTGGCCACTGGTAATGTACCCAAAAGGCTGGCAGCATTACCACGTTGTATGGCAATGCTTATACTTTGTTCAAGGTGACAGTCGCGCGAAGTGTCAACTAAGCGTCTTGACAGATCTTTAAACAAGTTAGGAGCACTCGGACCCCACGACCCGAGAGTTTCAACCCCAAACGGCTCGAAAATACAACTACCAACGAGATTATTAAAATTGATGTTTGGAACCCTAAAGACAAAACATAGAAAGGAATTTACATCATCATTGAATTTTTCTTGTAATAAACAAAACACCAACATCAACCCAAATTGCATGTTTGACAAATAAATGAACAGAAAATGCTCGTTCACGCAAGTTAATGTGTGTACACAACTAGTTTAACTTTAACAAGCTCATACAGCCCACACCACGGCTAACTAAATGCGCACTTTACCAGTTATTCTAGCCAAGCAGTGAGGCTGACCGACCAGAGTATCTCTAAATGAAAGTCTGGTTTAAACAAGACTAAATGTTAACATACAAGATGGTATACTATTAGTAGAAGTTCCACTAAGAGCTTTGGAAATATATGATTTGAATGAGTTAACCGGATAAAAAAACAACTGGTTGCACTCCGGGATTGCCGGCAGAAGTGAAAACTTGAACATTAACGTTGTGCATTTTTGATATTTTGGAATGGTTAGGGAATAATTTCGCACGAATTTCTTTAATTATTATCAGTATAAAAGTACTATCATTTATGTGGTAAAATACAATATTCATTTATTGCGCTATCGTACACAAACATGACAATTTATATTTCATTAAAAATTTAACACTTCAGAACTTTCCCTCCGTCTTACGAATTTTCGATCGGGTCACGTGTCCTGACGCGAGTTTAACATTTTTTACCCATCCCAAAAAGTGCACAACGCTGCTAAAGAAGTTTTCACTTTAAAATAACAGTCTGCAATTTCGATGGAGAAGAAAGGTTTATCTTTATAGAAAGAGTTACCTCGATAGAAGATTTTCAATTTGTAATTTCGAAAAATATATATAGAAAAAAAGTTTATCATTAGAAAAAAACCCATACCTACTATATTGGAATGGGATTCTTAATTTACTTGTTTCAGGTAATTCTTAAGCAAGAATACTATGTGATCAAATTGAGTCTACTTTTGCAGATATATTTTTCATATATAGACTGTTCTAAACAAGTAAACGACTTATATAGAAGTATGAAAGAAGAAAATTTGTTGCAGAAGCGTTAAATAAATTTGATATAGGTGAGGGCAAGAAAATAATTTAAATGAGTTTTCTAGAGAAATTAACAAAATAGGCATGGAAGCAGAAAACAATTCAACGAAGCATACTTTGAAAAATTTGCATAACTGTAAGCCTTCTGCCGTTCCTCTTGTACCCTTACAACAAGTTCTATTAATGTAAAAAAGTGGCCTTGTTGTGTGTGTGTGTTGATGCTTGCACAACTTACTATGCATCTGCGAAACTGTAAAGTGCTCACTTCATAATTTTATGTGTGGTGCCTGTGTGTTTATAATCTCAGTTATTACATGCAGTTTATCTAGAATGTATTTACTTACTTATCTAGAGTTATCTGCAAAATTGCTGCTGTAACGGTTTGTTATTTTATTTTCTTGTAGAAAATTGCCTCACAAGTCACTCTAGTAGTTTCTACTGTTTAACAAGTAGTGTGACATGCGTGCTCATGAATGTGATATTATAAACAAACACATGGACTGCTGAAACACGTGAATTTTACAACTGGTCTTGTTCCTTCCGTGGGTGGGGACCTGGTGATTTGTAATACAGGCATTTTCATGCCTATCTCAGACACCAGCTCCTCACATATTTTAAACTATGCACATACCTGTATTTAAATAGATATAAGTAACATTGTTATTATGTTAGGTCTGTTTTTGTGAGGAGAAATAAACAGTATTATTATTGTAATTGTTTTGATCTCCTTATATCAATCCACCTGCCTAGCTTTTTCTAAACTATGTTGGGTGCAGCTGGGTGCCTACATTGTACTTGGAGCGACTGCCTATCTGCCCTCCAAAATCCAGTAACTGCGTAACATCGTACCTCTTAGCAAGGCTGGTGTCAGATTTTCTTGGCTCCGATTTAATCTACTTATACATATTACAGAACTAACTAATTTATTTGGCGTCAGCGCATCTTTTCGTCTTCTTTCATTTATCCTCTACCTCTAGTTCTCGTGGTCTCAGTAGTCACTCCATTTCTCATCTCTCATCTTTCACGTAGTCCATCTCTTATACCCTGGATTCATAGTCATCTACGCATATCAAAGGATTCTCACAAAAAAATATTTTGGCAACAGTCAAAAATTGGTTCTGGGGGCAATGAATGTAGAATTTCAAGCATAGCTGTGATTAGTAAAATCTTTTATCAAATAAACGCCATTCAGAATCATCACAAAAGTAGCTGCGCATACGTAGCCTAGAAGGTTCACATATAAAATGTAATGATTGCAAGAGAAAACATGAAGTAAATATTCTAGCAAGTACAAAATAAGACGATTACAGCTATAGAAACTTAATTTCCAATCCATTCATCACAGTTGATCAGGAACTAGGAATTCCTGCGACAGATCAGTGAATGTAGACGAAGAGCAATGTACTGCGTGACTGAAGTGCGTTTCCTTATGCAATGGCGATTGTGGAGGCATAATTTTTTATACAGTGGCGGTTATACACTACCTACCGAACCTAATTTTGGACCATATTTGATCACTATCACAAATGTAAGACAATTCAAAACGGGAAGCGGGGATATGGAAGACGAAAACGTTAATACAATCGCAAGTAACAAGGGACAAACAAATTGAAAAAATGGATGGAAGTAAACAAATTAAAAAGATAAAAACGTCACATGAATGAAAAACGTCATACCAAGGTATTACAAAGAAAAGATGTCGATACTCTTGCGCCATCCCACTTCGTGCTGTGCTGCCGCTGCCGCTGCGGCTGCAGAGAACCTCAATCGGCGGAAATATCAGAAACTTGTTGGTATTATAATTTCGAGCCGTTTGGGGTTGAAACTCTCGGTTCGTGGGGTCCGAGTGCGGATATCTTGTTTAAAGATTTCTCAAGACACTTAGTTGACACTTCGCATGACCCAAGGGCTGGCTTTTACCTTGGTCAAAGAATAAGCATTGCCATACACCGTGGCAATGTCGCCAGTCTTTTGGGTACACTTCCAGTCGACAGCGATGCGGATGAATTTTTTGACGCCATATTTTAGGGTTAATTTAGTTAGGAGTTTTTATTTATAGTTTATATAGTTAGTTAAGTATTTATTAAAACAGTTGTATATATATATTTAAACAAAGAAAAGAGACTAGTAACCACTACAGAAGAAGTTGCAACTTAGGAAGATATTATAATGACCACTATTTCAATAAATTTGGATCACAACTAACATGAGGAAGACAAAATTACTGACAAGAGATCATCGTATGACTCAGTAGACAGTACATGCGTGACTACCTCATGTTTCCTCGCCGTGAGGTCATTGCCCTCACAGATGATTTTCACTTGCATCTCGTGTTAATACTATTAAATATGAATACGGCTCGTCTAGCCATGAGCCTGATGGGACTACCCATTGGAAAAAAATACAAATTCATGTTTAATTCCATCTCTATTTAACCCTCTTGCGGGGGATTTCTTAGTGCCCATTTTAGTTACGAAAGGAACTTTTTTGCAAAATTTCTTGATTTTAGACCTATCGATTTCAGCTGAGCGTTGCTTTTAAATGAATATGGATGTAATCATTTATATTTTGCTATTTAGTTTCTTAAGATACATACCCCTATACTTTATTAATATTATTTTATTTTATCCAATTGTGTCCCACTGCAGGGCAAAGGCCTCCCTTTCTTCCTTCCATTCCTCCCGGCTTTAGGCAAGTGTGGACCAATCCTGCCTATAGGCGTCAAGCTCGTCCTGCCATCTTCGCCTGGGTCTCCCGCGATGTCGTCGGGCATTTTCTGGGACCCAAATTGTGGTTGCTTTAGCCCATGAACGCGTCCGACATACGCCAGACGTGGCCGGCCCAGTCCCACTTTATTTTGGCTGCTTTTTGTGTGACGTCGGCGATTTTTGTTTTGGAACGCAGCACTGTGTTCCTAACGCGGTCCGTTAATCGGACTCCCAGAATGCTGCGCTTCATTGCTCGCTGGCAAACCTCAAACTTGAACCTCTGCTGAACTGTCAAAGACCAGGTTTGAGCACCGTATGTAAGGATAGGGAGAATGCACATGTCCATCAATTTGCGATTATGACAAATTGGAAGGTCTATACCTATACTTTAATGCAATGAAAAGATTGCCCAAACCTGTCAATTGCTTCTTAAAGTAATAACAAATCTGTGTCTCGTATATTTTATCTTCTTATCGTATCTCTATCTTATATTCATGAAATCTTTTTTTCATTATTTCCTGACACCGAAGTTTAGTTTCAAGAAGCTAAGTTGATATTAAGAGGATAAGGAAACTGATAGAATCTTCACTTAATGTCTCAATTAACTGTTGAGCGTTTCATTAAAGTTGGGGCTATTAAAAATATCATCGTCGTAGAAATAAAATCTTTGCAGATAGTTTCTCTCGTCGACCGCAAATCGGTGGTAAGTAAGACTTTGACCTGGACCTGACCCAACGTAGTACGGAGTTTTGATAAAATAGCAGACCAGCCTTTATAGCCGGTTCCTACCACTGACGACCAGCCCACTACAATATTATTGGTAAAAGAAGAATTAATAATTATAATATCAACTTGAGTTTGAGTCACCCCGAAGATTTTGAATGAGGCAAACAATAGAGCTGTCCCAGTAGTAACTAGAGTTAGCTGTTAGTGAACTCGAAGTTAACTATAATTTCAAATGAAGCTATGGATTGGCAGCTCGCTTTACCAAAGCTTTCATAGTGAACTGAAAACAGTGAGAGTAGTAGAGAGTAACTTGAGAACGTGAAACTTTTTGACATTGAAGACATTTAAAAAAAAAATACATTTTGAATTTTTATTTTTGTTGACATGACCATTGAATTTTAAGATATTTGTAATTAATTGATTTGACATTATCGTGATATTTACACCTACTTATTTGACATTTGTATTTTAATTCTACTAGATTTTTATTTATTTAACCCAATTTTTATTTGACATTTTTACCTGCAATTAATGTGTCCGAATATTCCACTTTATTTTATTTGTTTTTATCTTACTTTGTTCTTAACGTTTGTATTACCTAAATAAAGCCACTATTATATTCAATTGCTGTGCCCGACAGGGTCCATGTGAACTGTAAAAATGTACCTATCTATGATCTTGTTAAACACATGTGATTGCATTAAAGAGTTGAAAGTTAAACAGAATAGCTCTGCAGGCCACTACATACTTGGCGGACAAAAAATCACTAGAATAAGATGATAAATTAACTCACCATCCACTTAACACAATCCAAGCAGCCAGTCTGCGCAGCCGCATGTATGGGTAGCATCCCATCCCTGGCCCTGGCATCCAGCCTGCCTCCAGCCTCCAGCACCAGGTACTTGAGGACCGCGAGGTGGCCTTCCTGCGCAGCCAGGTATACCGGCGTCACGTCATTGTCCATCGCCGTGTTGGCACTGTGAAAGAGGAGAAGGATTGGTCAGTTTTGACGTACAGTGTAGGTATTTGGAATTTGTAAATAATGATTTGGGTTTTCGGAAGAGGAACTTTAATTAGCACATGTAAGGTCCAGTTTGCGTAAATCCATGCCAATATTATAAATGCAAAAGTGTGTCTGTCCGTCTGTTACCTCTTCACGCTTAAACCGCTGAACCGATTTAGATGAAATTTGGTACAGAGATAGATCAGACTTTGGAGAAGGACGTAGGCTACATTTTGTCGCGAGAAAAGGTCTTGAAGGGGTTGAAATAGGGGATGAAAGTTTGTATGGGAGTCCGTCATTATTGAATATAAAACCATTAACCTTTGTATTAAAGGCACTTGATAAAACATAAATGTTCAAGCGTTTTTGGTAAATTAATATCTTAAAAATAAAAATAGCTGCCCAAAGTAACTATTCGCCGCGGAGGAAGTCGCGGGCAAAATTTAGTGTACAAAAATTGGAAATTCTAATATAGATAGATATTTTTTTTTATCACCAGTTTAATAGTATTTTTTTTTCACCAATCTAATCTTCTATTTAGTTAAAACATATTTAAACCAACGAAAGATTAGAAGGTAAATTCTCTTACTTTAAAAGCGTTCAAAATTCAAGCCGCAATATCATCTCAGCAACAGTTCATGTCAAAAATTGGGAATTAAGAGATTTTTTACAGTTTGCAACTGCGATCCCAATGCGGAGGCTCCTTCAAAATACGAGCATGTCCCTCTGTTTACACATACAGAATTTGGCAAAAAGGTGCATTCACTTGTTTGTTACATTTTAAACCTTCAATTTTATGAAACTCAATGTACTTAAATTAGTGTTTTTCGTAACGATTGTTACCTTGCCCAAGCGCCATCTAAGTATTTCTTTAATTTATTTAGAATATACGAATTGATATTTAGAATTATGCTTTGATCGTAGCATAATTCTAAATATCAATTCGTAAATTAATATAATTAATTAATAAAACAGTGAACCTAGGCTTTCACTGTTTTATATTAATTTAGAATATACTCTAAATTAATATAAAACAGTGAACGCCTTGGTAGGCTTATTTATTTATTAATATAAACTTAATGTACAATAGTGGTACATGGGCGGACTTAATGCATCAAGGCATTCTCTACCAGTCAACTTTTGGGTCAAAAAGACTACACTTTAAAAATTAAAAAAAAAAAAAATAATAATAATAATAGCACTAAAATCTTCTTGTTTTGATTATAAAACAATAACACATCCTTACATTAAATAACTTCAAGCAACCATTCAGCACCTTTGAATAATGAATATGCAGAAACAAAAGACTACATTTATCACGAAAAATTATGATTATGATAAATTATATTTATTTTGTAAGTAGGTAAAACATAACACTTTTACACGTCAATCTTTTTTTGGTAATTTTTAAACTAGATGAGGCTGGTGTTTCCTAGCTGACTACCCTGAGAAGAAACACCGAAACAAACTCAGAGGTCAAAGTCTCTTTGAAAGTCCATACAATCGTACTGTTCAAATCATATGAGAACCATGTAGGTTAATGTCTGAAGTGATCTTTTGAGGGAAGTGCCACACAGATTTGAGTGGACCTGTCCAGATAGTGCAAGCATTTGCCAGTAATCGTGTAGCTCAAACTTAGAACTTTAACCTTTTGAACGCCAGAGCTTAAACGCATCGGCGTGCCCCCGACGCCAAGCCACAAATTTACCGTACTTTTTGTCACGTATTTGTGACGTTTGGCGTACAGGGCACGCGCTTGCTTGTCACCTATACGTGACAGTGGCGTTCAAAAGGTTAAGGAGCTCAACGATTGCCTTCGTCTCATGTCAGTGCTAGCTTTCAATGTAATAAAACATACCCTTTCCTCAAACAAATCCTTCAAAACTTGATTTTTCCGCTATCCTTTAGCACCATCTTCCAAAATCACAATATAATTCCACCAGAATATAAAATCACATTGCAAAAAATATCACAAAAAAGTACAACTCAAAAAATACATTTCAAATTCTATCATGTTCGAAACAATATCACAAAAAAACAAGCAACACTTCTCACACCATCTGATTCTTTGAATTGAACATCTAATACTAAATATAGATGCTTTAATAAAGACTAAAAAGCTACGACCCAGTTTGACCTCCATATTTTAAACAAGACTTTCGAAATCACAAAACTATCTAGGTTCCGCCGGCGAACGAATTAAATACATGCATTTATAATGATTCTAAACAATGTCAATTAATTGGAAAGGATTTTTTTTTTTTTGTTATTTGGAGTATTTTTAGATTAATGAAACTTTCGGATCAAACTTCTACTTTGTATCGTTATGCTTGTGACGCTGTATTATTAGGATTTCTTAGTTCTACAGATTCATTTAAAAAAAATGATTTCTCAACACGTTAGCGATAAGTCATCTGCCTAGCTTTTTTTCCCAACTACATTGGGGTCGGCTTCCAGTCAAACCGGATTCAGCTGAATACCAGTATTTTGCGTGGAGCGGCTGCCTACCAGACCTCCACAACCCATTAACCTGTGTAACACGGTACTCCTTGGCAAGACTAGTGTCAGATTTACTGGCTTCTGACAATCCGTAACTACTGCCGAAGATCTACAAATGACAGCCGGGACCAACGGATTAACGTGCTTTTTCCTCCGTGCCTCGGCACGGAGGAAACTCGGTATGTTAAGATGGTCACCCATCCACAGACCAACCTTGGCAAGGGTTGCTTAACCTTGATCGACCCGTGATCTTTGGCCACGAGTTCCTAAACGTTAGCGATCAGTAACCTGACTATAATAGCAACATCTACTAAGTAGGCTCCTTAAAGAAAAATAGTGTAATTTATTACTTCGTCACTCGAAGTTGGTTCCTTAATCCACTTCGACTGACGGAGTTATAAATCTAAGTATCTTGCCTGGAAAATATGATGCTCTTCCCCTCAACATGTTTGTTTTTTTTACAAAACTCATTTCGGTCACTAGGTACCCCATTTTGGGGTTACCTGAAAAAAAATTGTTGAAAAAAAATTGCTCGTTTTACAAATATGCTTTGGAACTCTAGAATACAATTACCGAAATTGATAAAGCGGTTATGATTTTAAAAACCACCCAAAACAAAATTGCGGCTTAACTACAAAAAATACTAATATACCTACACTGCAAAATTTGACCCAAAACAAATCAAAATCAAAAGTTATTTATTCAAATTACGATAAAAATCACCACTTCCTAGTCACTAAGACACTAGGACCTAGTGTATTAGCTGGGAAGAACAAGTGGCACAACAAACTACCCAGCAACACACCTGTCTGTTGTATAATATATAAAGTTGTATATGTCACCGTAACATTGCAAACACCGTAAGATTGTAAAATATCTGTGAAATCTTAAACAATTTTTTTTTAGAAAGTCACGGATATTTTGGAAACTATTGAATTTCGAAGGGGTTTATTGTAAACAAAACGATTTTTCCATAATATATCGAGAAATGATAATCTAATAAAGATTTCCCGGGACACATACATCCGAACTGGCAACCCTGTATAAGAAATAAAGAACCTTTGATTGAATCCTTTATTCATTTTATATACATACAAATTACTTTTTTAAATATTAAAATACAATGATATAAAAATATTTAAAACTATAAAAAATAGTAGCCCACCGGTATCGGGAACAGGGTCCAAGCTACCGGTGGTCAGGGCCCCTGAGAGAGGAACCTCCTCACTATGCGCGCCGTGTCCAGGAGTACTGCTTTCTGGAACAAGCCCTTGATCCAGCTGCCCAACGAGAGCCTCTTTAGATATTTACTCTTTTATTATTATTCTCTTTATTCGTTGTAAATACATATAAATTACATTTTTAAATATTAAAATACAATGACACAAAAACATTTAAAAATAGTAGTCCACCGGTATCGGGAACAGGGTCCAAGCTACCGGTGGTCAGGGCCCCTGAGAGAGGAACCTCCTAACTATGCGCGCCGTGACCAGGAGTACTGCTTTCTGGATCAAGCCCTTGATCCAGCTGCCCAACGAGAGCCTCTTTAGATGATGGTCGAGGCTCTTGGCAATTTATGCCATTGACCGTCACGACTATCGGCACAATGACTGCTGTGTTCACATCCCACTTGTCGACAACCTCGCGAGCCAAGTCAAGATACTTCGTTTGTTTATCTTTCTTCTTTCGTTTGTGTGATTGAATTATTATTATCCAGTTGTAAATTGTAATTAATGTTCTCAGTAAGTGCTAGCAATATTACGGCTTTGGGAAAGTGGTTATGATACTGTACAGAGTCCAATGAACGCTATCAAAGTGCGTAGACTTCTGGAAAGTTAAAGGAAACCATAAACAGACCATTTCCTTTTCAAAATTAATCAAATGGATAATCCCACTTTCATAGTTGCAAGTTACAACAAGTAACATAGTATTTGTAGGGAAAAGTGTTGTCGGGAGTCGCTGGGAGATCCCCGGCCACCGTATGCGCGGGCCTGCGGACGGCAAGGGTTGGTTGACTCGCTGTCCGATCACCACCAGGCCCGGGTCGATGGCGCGTTGTGTTTCACGCGCGCCTCAAAGAGATGTCAGTATAGAAGACGGGGCCCGCTAGGGCCAGAGCCTGCCAGGGTTGCGAAATTTGTTCGAAAGAGTCACCGCGGCCCTGGAACGCAAAGGGCTTTAGAAGGAACACGGATGGGTTTTAGTCAGTAAGAGTCTGACACGCCCTTCTGCCCCAACCAGAGCGGAAGAAGTCATTTAATGATTTCTCATTCTAAAAAAAACATAACTCGTCTCTATGACTGATACCGAATGCCTGGAGAAGGTGTTAAAAGTCACGTTGTATTTAAAGTATAATTTAAACTTTATTTTAGCCTTCTTGCTTAATGTCCCTAACAATCATGCACTTAACTGTAAATTGTCATTTAGTTAGAGCCACATAAAGTTTTGCATCTGAGATCAGAGTGCAACTTGCACATTCTAAATGTCACAAACATTGAATAATTGACCAATCGCCTAAGGTACTCAGAACCTAATAAGTTCAAATTTAATGTCTTTTATATTACTGCTATCAGCTTTCACCAGTAATATTTGTCATAAAATGACTGCAATAAAATCTGTATTGACAATTAAGTGACCTAAGTGGGAAATTGACTGGGTGATGAGCAGACGTCTGGAACATTCTACAGTTTTAAACATCACCAGAAGCTCGAGACAAATCGACCCAGGTCTGGTGCTGATCGGACAGCGAGCCACCCAACGCTCGCCGTCCGCAGGCCCGCGCCTACGGTGGCCGGGAACCGGAGGACCAGCGACTCCCATCGCCCGGGGCGTCTTCTCCTGTAGCGGCGGTTGGGGCGAAGGCCTTGTCTTTCCCTCGTACGGCCTGCCTCCTCCTTCGCTAGCATTACTGCTTCGCAGAAAGAAATTCTTAATGGCTAGGGTCTCTAAACTGATTTCTGCTTCATATTTTTATCATAGTACTCACAGCTCTATTGCGAAGCATTTTCAACCAACCCATAATATCTATTGCAAACAAAAAATTGAAAACACAAAACGCTTAGGTATTCAAATAACAGATCTTTCACTTTATCTCACGCTTCACACGAGTGGATTGCACCTGCAAGGCCGCGGGCGATATTTACAAATAGAACAGCTTTGAGATTAAAATCGAATGTTACATTATTTGCTGACCTGTTGCATTGCACCTGCCAGTGGTAATGGTCAGTCTAAAATCAAGATAATTTTTTTATTGTTTATTGACTAATAGACAGTGATATAATCAAATAATCAGAAGTTAAATTAAGGTAATTATCTAATGCGTTATGTATTTTGTTCTAGTAATACACGGAAATAAATGACCCATAAGGGCAGATTCCATGAGATGAAAACACGACCATTAAAATATGAGGCAATTTGTGTGCAAGTAGTTCAAATACTACGATGGAAATATGGTAATTTGTAATCCCAAAGTTGGAAGAGAGCAATTGCTCCAAATTGAACAATACTGTTCAATTTGGAGCAATGGCTCTCATCGTAAGAATAGGCAATAGGCAAATAAGAAATGCTGTACCTTGGTTAAAAGCTCTGGGCAAAAAAGTGCCCAACTGAAAAGCTCAACACTACAAAAGCAGACATAGGCCCACATATGTATACGATAAGGTCTTATATTTATTTCTATACCTAATAAGGAGGTCAAATGAGTTGATTGTTATTTGAACATTGAATCGATTACGTTGTTTGTGGAATCATAAATTAATTTAATTGTAAATATATAATTTTTCGTGTACTTTAAAATGTTTGGAGCTCATGGGAAAGATTGTTTTTATTACTAGCTGTTGCCCGCGAATTCGTACGCGCATATCCTGTTTTTTTCCGTTCCCGTATATCCTAGAGCCTTCCTCATGAATGTGGCTATCATAAATAATAATTTTCTTTTTAAATTGTAATTCCAGATATTAACGCGTTCAAACAAACAAACTCTTCAGTTTTACCGCAGTACCTGAAACGTCATATTTGAAAGGCAAACATGACGTTTGAGCTTCTGTTGGTACATAATTTGACAGCTAGTTAAAGTTAGATACGTTATTGAAACCGGCCGTTAGTCAGTAAGAGTCTGACATTCCCTTCTGCTACGCCTAGAGCGGGAAGTCATTTGGAACTCTTCAAAGTGGTTGAGCCGAATGGTGCTAGCGCAGGCGTCATATTGCTGAGCGAGCGCCGTCAGCTAGGACTGGTCATGTCTCAGCTGCCACGGTTTATTTTAATTATTTGTTCCTTGAATTGTTGGTTTTTTTTTTACTTCGGACGTTTGATCGCGCAAGTCTTTCTACATCGTTCTCACATATATGTATGTTTGTATAATTTTCACACGAATGATGTAACCATATCATTGTAAAAAACATTGATTTAAAAGAGTGTCCGTGGAGTTTCTTGCACGTTCTTCTCCATAGAGATCTACGCTTTGGGACGAGCTTTATCTCTTTGGACACACCGACCATGGCTATTCAAAAGTGCCTGTAATGGTTTAATTGAAATGCTTTGAGTTTGAGTTTGAGATGATTTCCAATAACAAAAAGAAAAGGTATGATCCATTTCGGATATAAAGTTACAAATGTTTACCTACTATCAAGATACATAACATCATTCCAAATCTTACAGACGCATCTCCTCCATTGTTCAACAATCCCATGTTTGTGCCAGATTCGGCAGTTGTTACAAAACCATGTAATAACATGATATAAGTTGTAAACATTAATTTGTTACTAAATTGTGTTTCGTTATATAACAATTTTGTTATTAGGTTATTGTTCCGAATTCTGTTGTTTATAATTTTTGATGTAATTAAATATTTTCGCGTCATTAAGGTCGTTGGAGATTTAGTTTTTAATTATTGGATGGAGTGCAGTAAAGTGTTGGTGAGGTATGTTTTGTCTTCGTACTGGTTACCTAACATATACCTGTACTTTTAATTATATTAGGCCTAGCAAATAAATTACGCAACATGTAGATAGTTAATGGAATTTTAGAGATTATTAATCTCAAGATAGGCAAATAAATATGCATACTTTGCAACGCCATCTATCCTGTCAGCGACGAACTACCAACGATATCCTGCATCGCGCAAACAAAGTTCTCCGCAGTTGCCCTCCAGACACAACAACAACAAGTCAGAGGATCCTCCCATTTTTCAATGGAAGTATGCGGGACTTTACTCTCTGTACCGCATACTTCCATAGTTACATAGCATTTCGATAGCGCATATTATACCAATCATTTTGCGCTTTTTGTCAATGTTAATCACTTTGTCTAACAGAGCCTGCCTTTTGTTTTGTTATAAGCTGTGGAAGATTTTGCTAGCGTCGCGTTGCAGTATATTTTCAGTTTAGTATATTTCTGTACGAGATGACTTGGATGCACACCGCGAAGGCTGGTTCGAGGTGGCGCAAGAAAAGAATGTCTGGAAGGATATAGGGGAGGCCTTTACCCAGCAGTGGGACACAATAGGCTAAGAAAAAAAATAAAAAAAATGTAAATTTGGCAGATCCTCCATCTCAGAAACACAAAACGGAATATCAGAGCTTTTGTTTCAATAAAAAATGTTGTCTGTGACAGGCGGACAGACTGACAGAAAGTGTCAGTACTGATCCTATAAGGGTTCCATTTTTCATTCAGACGTCATCTGCCTCATCTGCCTAGACTTTCCGAATTATATTGAGGTCGGCTTCCAGTGTAACCGGATTCAGCTCATTACTAGTATTTTACTTAGAGCGGCTGCCTACCAGACCTCCACAACCCATTTACTGGGTAACACGGTACTCCTTGGTAAGACTGGTGTCAGATTTTCTGGCTTCTGACTATCCGTAACGACTGCCAAAGATCTACCAACGGCTTAACGTGCTTTCCGAAGCATGGAAGAGTCTCGGTGTGTTAAGATGGTCACCCATCCACAGACCAACCTCGGCAAGCGTTGCTTAACCTTGAAGATCGACCCGTGCGGCTGTTATTATTTAGCCAACTTTTCTAGAAATCAACGTCTCCATTTCCAAGCTTCACAAGTACCTAGATCAAGTGATTGTTACAACAGCAATACATCGATCTCGCGGTCTCACGTTTCACTTTTATTTTCTCTTTTCGCTTCGAGCGTTGCTAAGTAACGGCTTGTGAGACTTGTGACGTCACACGCTCGCCTAGGGTCGAGTTGAATGGACTGTTGAGTTATGTTACTCCGTGTTGTGATAATGTGTTGTGTGAGAGTGACCTTTCTAGGCCGTGTCGTGGGGTTATGTCAGCTGTTTTGATTTGAAACGATAAGAGGACCTCGTCGAAATGACATTCTATCAAGTACAAAGATAGACAAAAATATAAATGGCATAGTATTGACATGTGCCGTGCTTCCAAAATGTTAATCGTTGCCCCTGATACAATTTCAATTCGTTTAAAGCTCAAGAATACTATCAGCTACTGCCCTACTTTAAAATGTATAAATTAACAAAAAATGTATTCCATAAATACTTAACTAACTATATACACGAGAAATAAAAATAAAAACTCCCAACTAAATTAACCCTAAAATATGGCATCAAAAAATTCATCCGCATCGCTGTCGACTGGAAGTGTACCCAAAAGACTGGCGGCATTGCCACGTTGTATGGCAATGCTTATTCTATGACCAAGGTATAAGCCAGCCCTTGGGTCACGCTAAGTGTCAACTAAGCGTATTGAGAGATTAAAAAGATTATATGTTTATTAACTTCTTTGAAATGTTATTACACAAATACCCCAAAGCATTACTGTTAACCCCAAGAAAGTCAATAAAAGTAGAATTCAATTTTTTCTACAAGATGACTTCCAAAATCTCACTGAAGATTTTCAAGACTTCGATCTGAACCGTAAATTCGTTGAAAAGCACCGAATGAAAACCGCAAATAAACGCAATACGTTAGCTCATAAAACATTGTAAAGAAACATCCTCTAGAACATTTTACATTATTGCTGAAATTACATTACGTAACTAAAAGTTAAGAGTAAATAAATAAAAGCTTCAAGCTGAAGTGTTCCTCGATATCATTGCTCAATCACAGTCGTTACTCTTAGTGACATTATCGTTCACTTAAGTTAATATAATCTTAACAGCTCTATCGTGTGGAAATCCTAACATTTTAATACTATCATAAATATTTTCTGTCTTGCATTATGATGAAACGTGTAACAGAATAAACTCAATGCCTGAAAAGGGGTCATTGCAGTCATAATCATGAACATCTTTTACTATGGAATGAACCAAAAAAGCAAAAAAGGGAACTTTTCTATGTTCAGGACATTTTATCGAGTTAGTGTTCCCACTATGTCGCGACGACAGATTATCGTGTCGTTTAAAGCGTCGTGGCTTGTGTATTTAAATGGAGGGGTTCACATATAGGACGACACGATTAACCGTCGTCAACGACTTTTTACATACAAAATCTATGGCAGTCGTCCAACGATAAATTAATCGTTACGACATAGTGGGAACGCGCCCTTATGCACACATAAATGTATAGGGCAATCGATATTTTTTTCGCTATTTCAGTAATGGGCCAGTCCCAGAGTAACAGTAGTTCATAATATTGAGTACAATGACCCCTTTTCAGGTTTTGCGTTTAATTACCGCCGTAAGATTGTGAAATATCGCGTGAAATTGTTAACCATTTTTTCTATATAAGACACGGATTTATTGGAAACTATTGAACTTGGATGGGATTTATTGTTTACAAAACGATTTTTTCATCATATATCGGAAAATTTTAATCTAGTCAAGATTTATTACAATCTTACGGAGTTTGCAATTTTCCGGTGCCGTATAAAAGTATTTCTTAAAGCTAAACTAACAAATTGTTAACATATTATTATGTATTACATTTCCTTTCAAGTGTAGAAATCGAATACCGATTTCTACACGTTTTTCTAGAATTTCTACGATTTCAATTTATGATTCCAAAATGGCGTCAATATTTTGCATAATTATATGAGATGCTGGGATCGGAATTTAGAAAATATGATAAGCAATATCGCTATTTATTCAATCAAGTATTGGTCTTAAACCAATCATTTACATACAGAACATACCATCATTACATGTTGAACATACAGATTGCGAAAATCGTAAGCCTAAGTACAGAATAAGTCACATCATCCACCTTTGCTAATATTATACCTATGTCATTTCTCCTGTTTTAACACAATCTTGTAAACCTTTTTTTTAAGGATGGGAAATCATCAAATGACTTCTTCCGCTCTGGGTGGAGCGGAAGGGCGTGTCAGACTCTAACTGACTAAAACCCATCCGTGTTCCTTCTAAAGCCCTTTACGTTCCAGGGCCGCGGTGACTCTTTCGAACAAATTCCGCAACCCTGGCAGGCTCTGGCCCTAGCGGGCCCCGTCTCCTATGCTGACATCTCTAATCTTGTAAACCTGGAGAGCGCTAATTCTACTAATTTTCAAGCAACGTTCGCATTCCGCTCTCAACCGCAACGCTATGAAAAATAAGGCTTTTTTGACAGATGACAAGCGAATGCAAACGTTGCTTAAAAGTTTGTTGAATTAACCCTTAGGTCTCATTAATTCTTTACACACACTTTTTTTTTGTACACCATAACAGCATACCAACCATAGCAGCAGTCACAGTGATTTAAATAGTTCATATACAAAGGCGAGCTTAACTCAAAAATGAGTTTTCTACCAGCAAACCTTTGAGTGATAGAGAGAGAGATCACAATAGAGGGTAGGATCCAGTGCAAAATTTTTAAAATGATAATTTTTTTCCGGAACTAAAATAATATATGAACACGCGTTTGGCAATTAGTCACATTGATTGTGACTAATTTCCAAACGCGTGTTAGCTGATGTGATTGGTTGAATGAATTTTCAACAGCCAGTCGCATTACTAGACTTACGTTAAACTTGCGACACACAACAACGATATATTTCTTCCTGAAACCAGGAGTTTGTGCATCAAATTTTAATTTCTAAATAAAAATCTTTTAGATGACGAGTTGGTATCTAAGGGCCAATTCTACCAATGAAACTAACTATGATCAACACATCTAATCTGAGTTCAACGGCTGTCAATATCAGTGAATATTTGTCACTATCAGCTTTTGAACTCAGCTTAGATAAATGATCATGCCCAGTTTCATTAAATTCCCCCTTAAATTTTGAAGGCTAAGAAAATTAATTAACTAATGTTTACAAAACACAAAATATTTACCGTTCCCTGCCAGCATAGGTACCAGATTTACTCTTCAACCGTTTGCCCTTCTTGTTCTTGCGCCCAAACAGTTTGCTTGTCACCCGACTGTAAGGCGGGGTTGCATGGTTTAGTGTCATCTCACAACCCTTATCAAGCAATAAAATTAAACCCTCTATAATAAGAAACCAAAACCCCAAAAAAACATTATTTTTTTAATTTTTGAACTTGAAAATCACCTCATTTCACAATTTCACTGTTTAACACTCATAATTAAAAAAAAGAACTCAAAAAGCATCTGTTTATTTTTGAAATTCGAAGTTTCGAACGCGACGTTTTGAAGTGCGCGGGCGCCGACCGCGGTTGCTTCGATCTCACTGGGAGCTTAAGGCTTGCGCGCGATTTCCACTTGAAGCCAGCGAAAGTGGCCATTGTGTGACTGGCTTATTGGCCATCGATGTGTGCTGGTATTGTTTATAGATCGGTTTGTGTATATTAGTCTATAATATTGACAGCTTCGCAATGGGAATATTTTGGTTCAGTCTCGATGTTTAATTCCCTGGTTCTCTAAACAAAGAGGTGTTGTAAATTTGTTTGTTTGCGTGTTTAAAATAAGAATATCTGGAAGTACTTATATGAAAACGAAAATTCTTCAGAAATATGCCAGGTTCCTGTGGGATAGGTCACTGGAGCTAAGCCGACGAGCAAGGCGAGTTTGTTACAAAGGTTTTATTGGCCATTTCTCGCAAGAAGTGCTTTCAGACAGATGCTACTACAATACAATGTAACTATTACCTATTACAGTTAATAATAAACAATGACTTGACGAAACAAAATTATTTTTTAAATTATTTTCAAAATTATTACTAGTCTTTGTTTTGAGCTTATAAAAGCTTGTTATTCTGAAGTAGGAAAAGTAGTAACATTTCAATAATTTCATTTGTGTTACAAAATAAAATAGGAAATATAAGCGAAAAAAAAAACAACAGAATTAATAATAAAAAATAAAAAAAAAACAAGTCAAAGCCTTTTTTTCAAATTGGCCATTAAACTGAACGTCGTCATTTACAGTTAAAATAATAATATAAAATTAATAAAGTGACTCTACTGTCTATTCGGAAAGTTAGATTCTTATGGAGAAGAACGGACAAGAAACTCCGTACAAGAAAAATAAACAAGTTTTTTTTATAAAAACAGTTGTTGTCGATATCACTCTGCTCTGTGGTTGCCTTGTCCTAATGTCTGGTTGGTTTTAGTCTTTCGATTCTCATTCTATTATAACTAATAGCCTCTATAACAAAGTGACATTATGTTAACGACAACGATATTCATGTCACCGGAAAATTGCAGACTCCGTAAGATTGTAATGAATCTTTATCACACTAATATTATAAAGGCGAAAGTTTGTTTTTATCCCGGGAGTACGTCCCCTTGGGATAATTTTCGACAATCACGCGGGCGGAGCCGCAGGCGGCAACTAGTTAGATTATAATTTATCGATATATTATGTAAAAATGGTTTTGTTTACAATAAACCCCATCCAAATTGAAAAGTTTCCAATGTTTACAATTTCACGCGACATTTTGCTATCTTATGCAATTTTCCGGTGACATTCATAAGTCATAATAAATGTTTGGTATTGGTCACATGACATTCCGGTAGCGTATAACAATCCTGTATTTTTTTATTTGAATATTTAATATTTTTATATATTTTTTATTATTATATTTATTTTTATTTAGCCCATATATTTTTCACTATTTGACAATAGTTTTCACTGATAGAGTCACACTTATTTCCGCCTGAGAAACTAATAAACACAGCATTTTCTTGTACACAGTAGGAAATAAAATAATTCCATTACTAATCTATCTGCCACGCTTTCTTCTTTAGCGATTATGTGTGTAGGTAGTAAATAATACAATCAGACTACTTTGTACGGGTAGATCGCCGAGTCATGGTACTCATCGAGTACGGGAAATATGGCTTTACGAATGAAGTGTAGGCGTTTAGAGTCCACCGTTTAATGAAATGTTTGTAATTTCACTCTAGTCAATCAAATTACTCTCAAATTAGAATACGGTTTGGTTTTAAAAAGCTCTATTAAATAAAATGAAAAAGCATTTGTTCATGCAGATTCGAGAGAAGTAGATAAATCAATGAAAAACAGATAGAATTACCATAATTGATGTTGGCCATTAACTGGCCATTACAATAAATTAAATGCAATGCTGTCAATAAATGAATTTAAAATCTGAAAAATAAGTCTTTGAACTCTAGACACTAAGAATAAGGAAGCTGGACAACGAATCCAATATTATAAAAAATAACGATCGAAACAAAGCTTCCTTAATATGCTTTCAAACAAATTAGATAATGCATCGAAAAATTATATAAGTACCTTGTTAATTCTAGTGATCTCTCCGCCATGTCATATGACTTAATTTTTTCCAGTTATTTTAAACGAGTCAGAGCATAGCACCCACGGGATCTTCAAAAAGCCTAAGTACTGATCAAAATCGAGACCGAAAATTCTATAAGTTCCAAGTACCTAACTGCACTATCAACGGTCATTGACCCCGCGTCAGATGTAGTGTCTTGAAATAAAGCTTTGATTTTTTTATAAGACTAGCTATTCCCGCGAAATCGAACGCGAATATCCCGTTTTTGCCCGTTCCCGTAAGAATTTCCCGTTCCCGTTTCCAGCCTATAGCCTTCTCCATGAATGTGGCTATCATTAACAAAAAGAATTTTCCAAATCCGACTAGGAGTTCCAGAGATTCGAACGTTCAAACAAGCAAACAAACTCTTCAGTTTTATTATATTAGTTTAGATATCGATAACCCTTATATCCGCAGAGTTTTGCTGCCTTATTAAATGTAATATTTTAAGAGCGAAGGTACGAAATGGTTTTGGTAAACATCACTAATTTATATACAGCAATTGATGAAAATCTGTCCAACAGCTTTTGCATTAAAGCTATGTAATACATAAGGAAACTCGCTTCTATTACATGGTAACGAATGCATGTGAATATCGACGCTATAATTATTTTGTCTGGTATTAATTACGTATCGAAGTGTCATTTGTATGTTTTTTCGTTGGTACAAGTGAAAAGTGTGTAGCGGAAATAATAATAACACTAAGTTTATTTACACAAAAACCTTTGTATACAATACCAATACATTTCACATACATTAGATCTGGGAAAAGGCTTTACAAATAGTGAAAAACCCTGCCTCTTAAACTAAGGGGACCTTGTGACTTAGGAGTCAGTGTTCTAATGTAACTTCGTGTACCAAAGAAACCTTTATTTATTTATTTATGTGTGTTAATAAACCTACAATCCTTGTTCTAACTATGAACAAGATGGTGTTGCGGAATTTATTCAAAAGTGTCACCGCGGCCCTGGAACGCAAAGGGCATTAGGAGGAACACGGATGGGTTTAAGTCAGTAAGAGTCTGACAAGGGAGTCATTTGATGATTTCCAACATTAAAAAAAAGTGGCAATAGGTGTTTTCGAGATAGTGACATCTTACTAGTCCATTGGCTCGAGAGAATGTGTCATTTTATCATGTCACGTGGTAACATGCCACTTTCCTGCCAGGATTGCGGAATTTGTTCAAAAGAGTCACCGCGGCCCTGGAATGCAAAGGGCTTTAGAAGGAACACGGATGGGTTTTAGTCAGTAAGAGTCTGACACGCCCTTCCGCTCCATCCAGAGCGGAAGAAGTCATTTGATGATTCCCCCATCCTTAAAAAAAACATGCCACTTTGTCTATAATAACCCCTAAGGATCAGGTAAACAGGAAATAACATAAATACATAGAACGATCTAAAAAACAAAAAAAAATGTGGAAGCTTTTGATTCCTGCGGTACCTTATTCTTCCGAAGAAAGCACAAGTTGACTTGAATCATCTCCTTAAAATTTCGCGTTGCAGTTAAGGCCAAATTAGTTTGTTTTTTAGAAAACGTTGCCCCACACTAGGAATTTCTCCTGTATCGTGGGTGCGTTTACAAACATACAATGTCACATACACAAACAACCAGACCCGGAACAACTATCTGTAAGCCATACATACAAATTCCCAAATAGTTACGATTTTTAGGCACCACTATAATAGCGACTGACCATAAACAATTATTATGAACTCATATTTGCCGTTAACAATTATTCTAAACACTATAGGTGTTCAGATCAATAAAACCGTATGGCACACGTACCTTAAGGCTGCACAGACCAATGATTGTGTCATTTGATTCACAAACACGATCTTTTCCTGGGCCTGACAATACTCATTGTCCACTATGGTGTTATAAACACTATTTTCGTTGATGCACTACGCAATTATTATCAAATAATATTAATTTATAGCGTCATGGTGTAGAAGCGACGCTTGCCGAGGTCGGTCTGTCGATGGGTGGCCATCTTAACATACCGAGATGCCTCCTTGCCTCGGAAAGCACGCATAAGCATTTATAGATCTTTGGCAGTCGTTACGGATTGTCAGAAGCCAGAAAAACTGACTCCAGTCTTGCCAAAAAGTACCGTGTTACCCGGTTATAGGGTTGTGGAGGTCTGGTAGGCACTCGCTCCACGTAAAACACCGGTATTCAGCTGAATCCGATTTGACTGGAAGTCGACCCCAATATAGTTGGGAAAAAACTAAGCAGATGTTGATGCTGTAGATATATAACTTCACTCTCTCTCATAGAACTTCACTCTCAGCAAGTAAACTCGACAGCCACTTCAAGGTCGATGTCTCATAGTTTTTGTTTGAATTTGAGACACTTGTTAGGTGGGCGTTAAAGGGCTGAAAAACGGTAAATTTTCACCGAACTAAAATTCATCACTTGTTCTTAACTATTCTAGATTTGGCTACCAGTCTTAGTGAATGCAGGTAAAAATCTGTATTTTACATGGAGCTATCTGACATTCACACACCAGTACTGCCGGTCGATTCTGTGAACATGTCGAAGTGAACGCTTGGGTGAAGTGATCACGAGGTGAGCTGTCAATCCATATAATCATGATGGAATGACAGTTCACTTCGTGATTACGTGACATCTTAATTTTATGAATTTACAGCTCACCTAGTGGTCACTTCACCCCTACCTTCACTTCGACATGTCTGGAGAATCGCTGGTCTAGATATAAAACATGATGTCAGACAGCATTATCTGTCAGACCAATCGTTGAAATGGTCCTTTTTAGCGTAGCCGTGAGGCACTTACTTTTTTGTTTTAAATTCTATGTGCCGTGCGAGTTCCATTTACTTATGTGCTAAATACAAATTATTCTTGCCTTCTTTTGTTTTCTTTATTTTTTTAACGCACCTTCAAATCGCTCCCACTTACAACTCGACCCACAACCAGTGCGTTTCACCGGAACGTGACTTTGTCGGAACATGACAAGCGCTTTACGTTTTACGAACACTTTCGCTCACAAGACACCGAATATTGACACTTTAATACGTAATCATGCTGAGAACTGTACAATCGCAACTGTTACATATTTGTGATGTACACAGAGCACTAAAATACCTACGTGGTCACTTCAAGCGATGATATTGTCAAAACTTGTCATACAAATCAAGCGAATATTGATGTCACCGTTTACCATTAATATTTATTATTTTTATTAATTTTTTTTATGTTTTATTTTATATGGGTGTACTCTTGACTCTAGTCTAGGTCATAGATGACACAGACAAAGTCAACGATGGAGCGAGCTTACCCAGAAGAAGCATGTTCACTCTTATTTTGAAGAGATTTTTTTTTTAAGGATGGGAAATCCTCAAATGACTTCTTCCACTCTGGGTGGAGCGGAAGGGCGTGTCAGACTTTTACTGACTAAAACCCATCCGTGTTCCTTCTAAAGCCCTTTGCGTTCCAGGGCCGCGGTGACTCTTTCGAACAAATTCCGCAACCAAGAGATTAGGGTTGTATGCGTTCGGAAACACAGACGCAAGCAGAGAGTTCCTCTCCTTTGCTGTGCGCATTATAAAAGACGTTTGGAAGCGTTTAGTGCTAATTGGTGGAATAGCAACAAGATAGGGATGGTAACTTGCAGTGCGTATAGATGTCCGATGGTAGAAGCTTTAACAGCGGATACTTGTGATGATTTGTGTCTAGTCGATTCTGAACTCTATGCTGCTGTTAAATCCTGAGGCCGATTAGAGATATTGAGGTAGGCCTGTGTAACAGGTTATGTTGTGTCGTGATACTAACATGTTGCGTTATTTTTGTCGGTCACATGTTTCCGAATATTTTCTTATTTTTGTTCCATTATTTTTAAATTGATCCGACTGTCTAAAAATCTGTGTGGATTTGGGAAGGAAATGAAATGGAATAACGAACAATTCGGATAAAAAGCGGAGTTTGAGGAGTTTGAACGGAGCGACGCGTCAATGTGACCATTTTTTATGTAAATTATTCTACAGGTCCTTATAATAATTTCTACTAACAATTGTCGTACCAGCATTCTCGCGTAGCGCCGCACTGGAGCCTTTAAGTTTATCCAATACATAAATATTTCAACTGAACACAGTTATATCGTAATCATCAGTGATTGGATAATCGGGAGCTTATATACCTATACTTCTTCCCGTGAAAGAATAATGTGGACATTCCTTTCTGATTAGATAAGGAATCGCGGGTACCCGGGATTGAAAAAAATTGTAAAAACAACTGTAACAAACTTAATTAAATATTGTAATGTAATGTAATTGTAATAATATGTATCACACGACTTCTAAATGCCTGTGCCAACTTAAAAGTATGTCCGTATTAAACTTTCGTGGGAATAAAAGTGAAGTTTAGGTATATTAGCGCCCGATTATCCGATCACTGGTAATAATAGTAAAAAAAGAAAGTGTCTCCATACCACTTGATCTTTAAACCGATAGCAAAGTTAACTATATCATAACAATACCGCACTAAACAGCGGTTTGCGTGTTGACTGACGAACGTTTTTACTACCGTTTAGCGATTGAACGACGCTTTGTTTAATAGAAACTGTCTATCAGGGTCAGAAATAACAAGATCATTCATTTTTTTTGTGTGATGGGAGAATATCTTGTCGCAAAATTCAGTCATTTTTTCAGGTCGGCTATTGTTTGTCTACTCGTCGCTAGATGGCGCTGTAAGAAATGTTCTATTGTAGTATAATGATGGATAGTAAAAAGTGTTTTATTAATATACAATGTTTGTTTTTAGAAAAACTCATTCAACCAATCACTGCATTTGTCACTATAACTTTGTCACCATTTTCGTTCGAGAAACTGGGCCTTAGTAAAGCATGTGTCCTCTTTTTAATGTAGAATAGAATCGCATTATTAATTCGCATAATTTACAATCTACCTACTTATTATGCTCCTATTCCCAATTTTTACAAATATATGCATCATTCTTTCAAAACAAGATTATTGCTCTAACTACTTTTATTAAACACTAGCTGCCGCCCGCGGCTCCGCCCGTGGGAAAGTCGAAAATTATCCCAAGAGAACTTACTCCCGGGATAAAAACTATCGTATGTCCTTTCCTGGGACTCACTCCTTTTACAAAAGAGAGCTGTCAGAGCCCTTTATAATCTGCGTCGCCGTGATTCTCTTAGGGAACTTTTTAAAAAGATTAATATTATGACAGTCCTTGCCAATTCATTTATGAAAATATTATGTATGTGCGGAAAAATCGACATCTTTTTAGTAAAATTAGTGATAGACATAATTTTAATACTAGAAATAAAGACAAATTAGATGAACCATTTTTTAGATTAGCTAAAGTCCACACTTCTTTCATGGGGTATTGTGTTAAATGTTACAACAAAATACCTTCTGACATATTAGAACTAAATGAAAGAAAATTTAAAACTTATGTTAAAAGTACACTTTGTAAACAAGCATGTTACAAATTAGAAGATTACATTCAGGATAAGAATGCTTGGAAACATGCTGGTCCTGCTCCATAGGACAATCAAGGGTGTAGACAAAATCCAACTGGTTGATCTATGTATTAACTTTATAGATATACTGTTCCTTTTTTTGTGTTTCTATTTTTCTGTTGACTCACACACTGTTTAATTAATGGTTCCAATGTTTGTAAATATGTGAGTACCATTTACCTAAATTTCTTTAGAAAATGAATAAGTTTACCTCTGCTGGTGATACTTTGTTCTTATAAGTAGCATACTCTGGGTGCATCGTCCTCACATAATATTAAATTAATTTTTGTATACCAAATTTTGTAAATCATTATTTGAAAAGAGTAACTATGGAGTTTCTTGTCCGTTCTTCTCCATAAGAATCTACCTTTCCGAATGGACAGTAGAGTCACTTTATTAATGTAATATTATTATTTTACTGAACTGTAAATGCTGACGTTCAAAAGTACCGTTTAATGGCCTAATTGAAATAAACGTTTTGACTTTTTTTTTGACTTTTTCAAACTATATCTCTGCCTAATTTCATCTAAATCGGTTCAGCGGTTTAAGCGTGCAGGTAACAAACATACATACACACTCACAAACATTCGCTTTTATAATATTAGTGTGATTACAACCTAACACAGCAAAAAAAAAAACTTAAACAAACATCAAACCCATACGTAATACTTCTATTTCCCTGTCATATAACTTTCTCTGAGGAAATTGCAGAAATTATCTCGTCTTTTTCAAGATCTGACAGGCGACGCCACGGGGAAGACGCTAGCTATGACGGTAATCATTTAATTGGCAAGAAAGTTTGTCATTTGTTACGAAGATTGTATTTATTATGTACCTACTAATAACAAAGTTATGTATTCTATTGTTATGTTTAGATAGCGTATTGATGTTTGGGAAGTATGGAGGCGTGTTGAAATGAATTATTCCGATCTGTCACCCTGCTTGGTCCCCTTTTTTTTTTAAGGATGGGATCAAATGACTTCTTCCGCTCTGGGTGGAGCGGAAGGGCGTGTTAGACTCTTACTGACTAAAACCCATCCGTGTTCCTTCTAAAGCCCTTTGCGTTCCAGGGCCGCGGTGACTCTTTCGAACAAATTCCGCAACTGCTTGGTCCCCTTAGACTTATTATATTACCGACACATATTTACAATTTTTTTTTTATTTGATATTAACATTTTACCTATTCAATTTACTTATAATAAACTTAAAGTTGCAAATATTTGACAGACGGCACTTATTCTGTTTTTTTTTTTACGTTTCCCCACACTAGGAATTTTTCCTGTATCATGGGTACGTTTACAATCATACACAAACAGCCAGACCCGGAACAGCTATCTGTAGGCCATAGGTACAAATATTTGTTCCGTATGGGAATCGATTTTTTTTTTNAAAAAAAAAAAAAAAAAAAAAAAAAATGTGTTTATTAACTTAAAATCTTTACAATTAAGTTGCCGGGGCTTCCCAGGAAGTAATCCGAAGATACTTGTGTTGGGAAAAGCCTCGCTCTCCCTCGATTTACAGATCGTTAAAAGTTACACATTTTATATAAGAATCAATAAAGAAAAGAAAAGTATAGTGTAATAAAGAGTGTGGTGCGTGTAAGTGTGTGTTTATGGCGAGTTTATGTGAGTGTGTGTGTGTGTGTGTGTGTGTGTGTGTGAGGGTGTGTGTGTGTGTGAGTGAGTGAGTGAGTGAGTGTGTGAGGATGTGTGTGTGTGGGCGAGTGTGTGTGTGTGTGTGCATATGCATGTGAATGGGTCTCATACATACCAACTAATTTATTTAGTGTCTGTGTGTATGTATGAAGTTCAACCTAGAGTAACCAAAATATCCTCCACGCCATCGTACTTAAGTGTGAAGAGCCATTCAGTCAAGGTCCTCTTACACTCATACAGCTTCATAGGGTAAATATTGAGGATGCGATTAAGTTTGTTATAAACGCGTGGCGCTTGGGCTACATTTTGGCGGCTAGCAAAAATTGAACGTGATGCGTATGTAGGGGCTACCAGATCACACCGTCTTTTTTTGTGTTTGGCCTGGTGAAAAGGTAATTTTTTATGATGTCTTAGCACCATGTGAAGTATATATAGTTTTCTGACGGAGAGCAGCTTAGAGGTAGCATATAGCGAATCAGTAGAAAACCTATAAGGCTTACGGTACATGACCTTAATCAGAGATCTTTGTGCCCTCTCTAGATCTATAAAGTATGATTTGGCTGCTCCACCCCATACCGAGATACAGTATGTGATTACCGATTGGGCTAGCGCAATATATACTTGCTTCTGAAGCTCGGTACTCATAACTTGTCGCAGGGATTTGAAGACCCATATGAGTTTTCTTACTCTCCCTATGGTCACTTCCAGATGTGGGTACCAGCTTAACCGCTGATCCACAACAACGGTACCTGACGGATTTTTCCTTCTGGATTATGGGACAGCTACAGGAGGTTTGGGTTGGAGTACGACAGGAGTGGATTCTAATGTTAAAGTCAGGCGCAGGCTGAGAGTTTACGTATTTTGTGAAACAGACGTAGTTTGATTTTTGGGTGTTTAGCGTAAGAAGATTCTCGCTTAGCCAATGACTAACTCTAGCCAGTCCCCTCTCAGCCTCGAGCCTAACTTTATTCCAGGTCTTCGCAGAGAAGATAATAGCGGTATCATCCGCGTAGGACAGTATTCTCGCACCGTTGATAATAAGGTTGCAGAGCTCATTTATATATATCAAAAATAGCGTCGGGCCGAGAACACTGCCCTGCGGGACGCCAAACGTTACCCTCTCCTCATTACTAAGGTAGTTTTCGATTTTTTAGTTTAGTTAATCGCTCAGCCACTATTTCAAACTGACGTTTACGTTAGCACCAAGAATACTAAATTCATTTTTGCAACAATACCGTACTCATGTTTTAATTATAGAAAAACAATAAATGCTAATGAATTAAAAGCAGTTCGGTTGTAAAACGCAACACTGAAACCGAACGAGTTGCGTTACGTTTCAGAACGGAACGAACAGTTACTATGGCGTGTGGATATTGCCTCAGTTATTATGTGCACTCCATTGAGCTAAATACTTTTAAAAGCTTTTAATATCATCATCATAATGCACTGTCGATAAAAGTGTTACTTCTAGCATATACAGAATAATATTTTTTTTGCCCGACAGCCCCCGAAGGAGGGTAATGGTTTTCGAGAGCAGGCACGCCCTTTGCCTAAATAGCTGGAAGGATTTTAAGAAATGAGATATCATAAGATTGGTCCTTGACGCCCGAAGTGGCAAAGGCTATTTGAAACTTAAAAAAACAAAATGGTGGTCGCTACTAGATAAGTGTAGTCGTATTTTTGCAGTTGGTCTCATCAAAACTGGGATTTAAGAAACTGGTATCTAAGGACCAGTCATGTTCAAACTTCAAAAGCAAAAAACCAATACATAACTTAAAATATAGATAAATATTCTTCTAAACAACTCACCTGATAGTACTCGCAGGAACCGTCTTAGAGTACTTCAGCCTCGAAGAAGCGGACCTAGCAGGTCTCTCCCGTCTCGGACAGGTCGCCATCTTAGTTTTAATGACGTCACAGTTCTCCATCACTCAATGCATAGTTCGTTCGTTTTCGATTTTAATGTTGTAAAACTTTTTCGATTTAAAAAAGTTCTGCGTATGTTTTGTTGTTTAATATTTTATTTTGAAGTCGGTTTTAAAGCGTATGTTCAGCTGTAGCTGTTTTAAAGGAAAATAGTTAATGGAGATTTTTTTACAAAAGTATTTTAAGTAAGTATTTTCATAAGATAGACAAGCAGAGGTATTCGGTGTTCAACAGAATGCAAAAATACATAACCTGTCAATTTCTGGACGGAAAGTCATCGCTAAATGAATGTGTCAAATTGCCAAGCGTGCATAACCTTCTGTAATTGGCTAGTGACAATTTATTCAACCAATTACAGTAGCTAATGCACATGGACTATTCGCCACATTATTTTTGCGATCATTCCAGGAATTGGCCAAAAGTGTCTTCCAAAGAACATTATACTTTAATCTTTTTATCTCCAGGGCAAACGAGAACCCTGCATTATTGTTTGACAAGACGTGAACAAGAATTCTAAGCGATTAGATGTATATTTTTTGACAGAACTTTAACAATCAGCGAGCATAGAGTGGGGAAAAAAACTAGATACTAAACAAATAAATATACAGAATGAGGTATTTTAATTAACACGTTTCAGTCGCAAAAAGGAAAGCCGTCAGTATCATGAATCTGAATAAAATATAGCTCAAATGGAAAACTCATTAATTACGCAGAATTTATTCCGCGTGACATGTTTACAACCCCTGTTCTACTTACGAAATGGGATAAATCTGTCACAATTAATATTGATGTTGGTATTTTAAGTGAGAACCGAGAAGAAATGAAGTTCGGAAGAAATTTTTCATAATAAATGCTAAATCCATTCAAACATTAACAAACTAGAATTTCTCGAAGCATTAAATTCTATAAAAACCGTCAGATGCTACAAAAACCAACAAAAAATATCTGAAATAATCTTCATGCACTTTCTTTAGTCTTAAAACGTATAATCTCCCCATGCATCGTAAAAATCATTATTAAGATAGTCCATCTTCGATAAATAATGCAGAGCATAAAAAACATTTGCACCAGAAACGCGAAACCGGTAATTACCCCTGTCAAATTATCGGCTCTCGAAAAATACTTTACTTTTTTTCTCATTGACAGCTTACCGTCGACTATTACTGGCAACACGAATGTATTACTCTTACGATACGCACATTTCATCACGCGATAATCCTGACAAGATATTTATATCAACGGCATTGCTGCTTGTATAGTCTGTGGCGCAGAATCCGAATTTCGATCTGTCAGATTGCGCGGTAGCGATTTCATTTTGAATTTGGGATGACAGCTGTTCAAATTTCCGTTAGTGTAATGTCATTTCAAATGTTTATTTTTAGTTATAAATGGAATGCCAAATGATGAAACATTTTTCATAAAGTGGTTTAAAAGTCAAAACGTTTTGTCCCCTTTATTTGTTGTGACTTTTATATTATTAATCAATTAGTAATTAAAAATACAAATGTAATGTGCTATCAATAGAAGACAGTAATAAAGATTTATTTTTACGACCAATCGGAAATTTAAAACCATGTTAAAATAGAGTTAAGTAGTAGCTACTGAATTATTCTAATTATGATGTAACTTTGGCGTCATTACTTCGCCTACAATTTACTTTTACCAAATAAAATATTTATTTATGTAAATATATAGATAAAATCAGATCGTTTTATGACTGTTGTGTAATAATAGTAAAAAATAGATACAAATGTGTCAAGTGTTTATTTTACATACCTGCGTCATGATTAGCGAAAGGATTCATTAAAACTGTTACATATTTTCCGCCATAAAAATAGAACCATTGAAATATCGTATCCGTTCAAGAAGTGTTTGAATTAAAATTTGAGTCGAAAGGAAAATAACGCAAATCTAAAACGAAGTTTTGATATTATGATAACGAATTACATAGATAAATAAATCAAAACATTGCGCTAATTCATTGTTGGAGTAATTCAAGTAGACAAGTCCTGAATAATGTCAATGTTTTATAATCTTCACATTTTGCGAAGATTACATTTGGCATCATTGGTTTAACCTTTTTTTAATTTAATTGGAGTTTTACTATTTGTTGTTAAGGCGGCAATAGAAATACAAACTCTGTGAACATTTCAACTGTCTACCTATTACAAGTTCTTGAGTTACAGCCTGCTGACAGACAGACGGACGGACAGCGGAGGCATAGTAATAGGGTTCCGTTAGTTATCCTTTGTATTCGGAACCCTAAAAATAAGTATGGAGAAAGAAAGAGACATCAATACTAATATAATTATGTCTGTCTTTTTGTTACGTTTTCTTATCATGCTTACACTGCAAAACCAATATCGATGAATACGAGTATAAAGCAAGAGATAGGTTGGACTTTAGAAACGAACATAGGATTATTTTATCCCAGAAGCATATTCTCTTGGGATAATGTCGGGCTTTCACGATGTAAAAGCCACTTGCAGTATGGTAGTCATTTTTTTTTCAAGTAAGTAATCAGGAAAACAAAAAAATTGCCCAAAAAAAGTTGTTTTGGTAGGCACTTAATGCTTCTTGATAATTGATCATATCAGTAAGATAATTTAACTCTACACACTCACGCACAATCATCTCGCCACTAAAACATGCAATTAGATTTAGAAACATCCCAACTCCAGCACATTTGTGAAGCAAACGCGCATATTTCGCCTTGTCTCGCTTTCCTTCACTTTCGAGAGTTTATAGAGAATATGCTAATTTGAACCGAATTTGATTGCATCTACGCTAAGCTTGTGGCCACGAAACGAGCGATATGAAGTTCTAGCAAAGTGACAATCATAAGCGATAGCGATATCGAAACGTCAAAATGTTTGGAATGGCCACGTGATATTTCTGAAGCGCATTTCAATCGAAAGTCAAAAGTCACAGTCAGTTCATTTATTTCAACAAGACCATTTAAACGTTTGAAAAAATTACCCTTTTGTACGTTTTGAAATTTGAAAATAAAATATTATAGTGACTCTAGTTGTCCAAGAGTTGTCGCAAAAAGTAGATTCTTATGGAGAAGAATGGACAAGAAACTCCATAGTTACTCTTTTCAAATATAAGTTTTATAATAAAATTGACAGTTGTAGTTTTTTAATAACCAAAGGATTTTTCCGTCGTCTAACCGTCAACTGAGTCAAGTGAAGGAAGTTTCCTTCAAAATGACTTTTTTTAGGTATTAGACTTTTTTAAACAGCCTAAGGAGTGGTGGCCGAGAAAAGCGAGAAGGCGACAAAACAATTCTGTCCAGTTGGCAACAAAAATCGATTAACACTTTGGTTTTCTAAATCTTCATTTTTGAGCAAAATACTGAAGACATGATAAAAACAGATTTATCAAATGATTTTGTGTCACTTTAGATGATGTGTACAAGTAGCTACGTTAATCGATTTTTTTCACTGACAGTACAGTCGTCCGCCGTAGTATGCCATATCGCCCCGCTTGTTTCGTGGCCTCAATGTAAGGCTAAATTTCACTAGAGTAACCAAGTAGCCACATCCGTTTTATGTTATCTGTGATGATCAACATTAGTTAATGGGCAGTTTGATTCATCGTGTCCATAGTGAGGAGTTAATGGGGTGTGTTTATATGCTACGGTGGTCGTGAGTTAAGCTTCTAAAGAAATTAAGCGGATTAGGTAATATTAAGAAATTAAATATATCGTCGGTTTAGATGTGACACCTCGTAACTACCATTTTTTTGGTAACATTGGATTTTTATGCAAAAAGTTTCAAACAATAATTCTGGAGTTAAATAGTAAGTGCTCTTGGATTTGACAGATTGTTCATTAATTTGACAGAAAAAAATGGATTGCAGTTACCTCTCGCAACAAGCATAATAACAACCTTAATTTGGTGTAACCTCGTAACCTAACTAGTCTAGTTAGATCTTACGAGGTTACACCAGATAAAATTTGTAATAGATGCGTATTATACCTAATTTCTAAAACGGCTTTTTGTCTCTCCTGAAAAGGTCATCAATTTGCATATACGAGGTGTCACACCTAGATCGACGATATAATGGTCCGTATACCAACAAACTGTTATTTAATTAATGAAAACCTCGTAAGTCGACATTGTAGATACATAGCTCTCATATCTACATATAACTATGAACAACGTTTACTATTGAGACTAACCCCGAAATTGCGAATTAAATTAGCTGCTCCATATTTAATTACATACTTCATGTTCGCATACGTAACTCGGTAGCATGTACTGAACAGCTATTTTGCTATCTCGACTTTGAGTAAAGTATTTTTAGTTTAAACTAGTGGCACGCTCCGGCTTCGTTTTCGTAAATTTTCTTTCATACAAACCTCGCCCTGACAATTAACAAAATATTATATAAATCGTTTCCGAGTTATGCGGGTACAACATAAATTCAGGCGATTCATTTTTAATTATATAGATCAGTGGTTCCCAACCTTTATTTGACCCGGGACCACTTTGATTAAATTGTTGTTAACAGGGACCAAAAATCAAAAAGAAAATTAAACTGTACGTATCTTAAAAAAAAAACTTATATCCTAAAATATTCAAAACTTGTAGCATAAAAGCTACCTACATATGTAATCAAAGAGCATTGTCATAGAAAACACAATATTTCTGATAGAAACTTAAAATCAGTTTGCATCAATGATATTTTTGCAGTGAAAAGATTGAAACTTTTTTTTAACACCTTTCGTGGACCATATTTTAGCCCTTGCGGACCACAGGTTGGGAACCACTGATATAGATAATATAAAAAATCTGTAAACCTTCTACATTTTTTATGGCGGACGTTGGTACCTACCTACGCAGTGAAGAAAAAAGAGCATGAAGATAATAATTAATAAATAACAGTCGTTAAGTTATTCAGTTGGATACCGTTGCGATCTGATCTATCGCTTGGTTATTCTAGCGAGACTACCAAGAAACTCTGCATTCATTTCTTATGAGCATATTTTTCATTATCTGTGCTCGTAAAATTATACGTGGCTAGTGGCAACCGAAACTTTGGAGAGGACTAAAATCTATTTTCACTAATACTATAAAACACCGAAATGATAGCCTAAATATCGGCACTGAACCAAGAGTTGGAAACCAAACAGTGCGGTTTTATTCGGACTTATATAAGTGTCACTTAAATGCTGGCCAAATATTCATTTTTCATTCACTAGGAAGTGGTGACGGGCGGGCGTTTTGGGGGACTGTCTTTATGTAGAACTTTGACGTTCAGAAAGAGCTGGCACTTTAAAAAAAAAAAAAAGCCTAATTTGAATAAATAACTTTTGATTTAGATTTTTTAAGTTTTCAACATCAGCTCAGTTTCCCAAGATGGAATAATAAGTGTCACCCAGTGTTAGTCAAACCATGGCAGGCATTATACCAACTGTGGAACAACACTGCCTATTTCGTTGAGACGGGATATTAAGTAATACGACAATCTTTTAATTATAAAAAAAAAATTGAAAAAGAGGTTTTGAAAATCAAAACACCTATATATAGGTAATGACAAACGGTTACATCAAGCTACCCGAAACTGTCAATTTTTCCCAATCAACCTTGAACCTAATATAGTAGCGGCATCAATGCCGCCACATGAAAAACTAAGAAGCGAAATTTGTACGGCAACAAAAAGAACCGCAGTGCCATAAACGACGAACTAACACCGAAATCCTGCATCGTGCAAGCAAAGTTCTCCATGCGATTTGAACATATACAACAGTCCGAATATCAACGATATGGCAGTTACCCACCAGACACAACAACCGTCTGGTCGGAGGATCCTTCCATTTCAGTGGAAGTGTGCGGGACTTTACTCTCTGTACCGCATACCCTCTATACTGTATAAATATTACTCCATGAAATCTTATTAAATCTCTGAGCTGCTTTTGCTGCTCAGAAAGCTGTATTGTTCCGACAGTAAAGGTTCAAATAATTTTCTCATGACGAATTCAAGTTAATAATTTTATAATCAGCCCACCATAACATATAGGTCAGGTCCCGATGACAATACATAACAATGAACAATAGATATGCATTATATGCACTCTGACCTAGATTTATTATGCAGAATCAACTGTGAATACTGTCCCAAAATCAATTTGACATTGTTAGTATCATGTCAAGGTTAAGTTGTGACAGGTGTCATTTTAGTTTCCTTTTTTCCTAAATAATCAAATTCCATTATATTGAAATCTCAATTGAAACAAAGGTTGCTAAACAGTTTATAATACGTTCATTCTCCATCATAAAATTGTTGCCTAAAATGGAAAGATAGCCGACAACTAAGGAGGTGGCCGGACGAATTCGAAGTCTTTCTTAGGAATAGACAAAAAGTGCCACAGAACCGGGAAAAGTTTTCCAAGCAAAAGAACAGTTCAGGCCAGCTAGAGTAGTCAAGTTTATCTATCAATATCAATTATTGCCTTATTTCCCCCCATTCAGCGTATACTTGGATTTTCTAAATCAATTTAAACAGAATAGGTCCAGTTAAACCATACACAGGCACTTTTGCAGTACAAAAGCGTCGTCAGAAAGTTGAAGATATTAATTGCACCTTCCCAAAACGTAATACTCTATGGCGAAGACTTATTTACATTGCATATCAAAGTGACGTAGAGTCGTCACCCCCACCAACCCCCAAAAGGAAAAAAGCAAGCCAAGTACTATAATACAACAAATTCCAAATACAACATCAAAATCCGACCACAAGAAGTTATCACGTTCACTGAAACCCGAACGAAATCACTTGAAAACGTATTTCCGTTCAGAAAATGGTTCAAGCACGAACTCACGCGCACATTGCACTCGAGACGAGTACACAGTGAGTAACATCTCACTCGACTGACTGAATTACTACTAATGTGTAATACGGAGCTCTACTTATTAAGGGTTAGGAGGTTGGTGATGAGCGGAGCGGTGAGCGGTAGCGGGAGCGATTTTGTTTCAAGGCTTATTTTTATTTATTTTTTTGATGCTTTGATTGTGGAATACAGCCCTTATCATTTGGTTCACACACCGTAAAATATCTCGTGTTATAATAGGGTTTTCAGTTGTTATACAGACAGTTCGTTATTGTAAAATCATCAGCACTACTGATTATCTTATTTCAGATCAAAACAGTGGAAAAAAATAAAAGGCAATATTAACTTTTGTAAGCTAGTGTGTAAAGAAAGGCACTCTTCAAGACATCATTCATGAATATATTCGATTACCTGCTCTCACGAATTAGATTGCTGGAATACGGGAAAACGACCAAGTATGAATAAACGGGGTCAAATAATCTAGACCAACTTCAGCTACGACTTTATTCAAAGTACTCGTCGTCACAAGCCCGTATTCCAGTGCGATGACTAGTATAATTAATACATCGGGTGTACGAATTCGAGTTAATTCTTTCGAGCACCCAAGTCAGTTTCCGCCAAAAAAATTTATGACTGACCACATACCATAGAACATCACTTTGTTTAGGTCCTCTTGAGTGGTCATCTCTGCCCGCCCGCTCCGCTCCGCTCGTCACTAAGCCACCACCCGTATCAGTGCAACAGACCCACTTCATTATGGCTGCTTTCTTTGCAGTATACAATTACGTTTTTATTTGCACTCCGACGGGTTTCCTTAAACAACCCGTTATTTTTCTATATGAGGAAATCATTGGCTTAGTTGAAATTACCGTCAATTGGTAACGAGATAACGTTGGATGGGATTTATATTTAAAAGTAGTAAGGGAAATGTAATTATTTTTATTTCCAGTGTCAGTCCTGTGTCATAAGCTTTTCCTTTAGGAAAGCTTATGGTACTCCGCAGTAGTAATGATTTCTATCAGTCGAAATCTCGTCGAAAAGAGATTAACTCAATCAAAAAAAAAACAATCAGTTTATTCCCTTAACTCTTATATTAATTGAGATTGGCGCTGGTAGGTATTAAAGTCTTCCAGTGACTTTAAATTTAACTTTATCCGAATATGACGCTTTCCAGAACATCTCAGAACAGCTGTGTAAAAAACACAGCATCACTGCCTGTTCCAAAATCTACGCTATGAGGATTTATTTTAGTAAAACATTTAAGTAAATAAATGTTTTAAAACCATTTTACATCCTTATAAAATCTTTATCAATCATCATCTGCCTAGCCTTTTCCTAACTTTATTGAGGTCGGCTTTCAGTCAAACCGGATTCATTTGAATATCAGTATTTTACGTGGGCTACCAAACAGACCTCCACAACTCATTAACTGGGTAATACGGTACTTCTTGGAAAGACTGGAGTCAGATTTACTGGCCTCTGACAATTCGTAACGACTGCCAAAGATCTACAAATGACAGCCGGGAGCAACGGCTAAACGTGCTTTCCGAGGCACGGAGGAAACTCGGTATGTTAAGATGGTCACCCATCCACAGGCCAACCTTAGCAAGCGTAGCTTAACCTTGAAGATTGACCCGTGCGGCTGTTATTATTTAGCCACGATCTCCTCGAAAATCTTCATCAATCGACCTTAAAAAATGGCTCAAAAAAACTATGCAACGAATTTAAAAGTCACAGTAATGTGACACATCAAGATTCCTTTAACCCAAGCAAGCAGTCCAAATTTATCTCCCAACAATCACGTTCGTATCAAAGGACCAAACAAATCTGATAACCAGAGATCGGAATAGGTAGACTACATTTACCTAATGTTCGTGGAAGTAAGTAACATAGAATTGAAAATCCCGGAATCATAAACATGACGATTGTATCCCGGGATTTAAGAAATTGCAAATTACTTATTGCGCTTTGAATACATTTGAACAAAATTATTATATTGAAGAATCTTATTATGTTTTTAGAGTTCCGTACCTACTAAAACTGTCAAATAGCTTTGTTTTCGAATAAATCTTTCGTCTTTTGATTCTTCAAATTAATAATTTGTAACTGTACTCAAAGTCAAGTCCATGTTTTTATAATCCCGGATTTTAATTATCATGGTTCCATTTATGATTTCGGGATTTTACAGGAGGTATTATCAACTCTATGTTACTTACATCCACGAAAATTAGGTAAATATACTCTACCTATTCCGATCTCTGCTGATAACAAAACAATGTCGCTTACTTCTATTTGCAAAACAGCGTTTAACAACGTTTAAAAACATGTAATGAATTCCTTTCCTAACTCCTCGCTCCGGAAACTCCGAGGCATTCGACTTGCTCAATGAAACCGCGATACCAGGTACGAGCTACTAGGGAGCTACAAATTGCCCCTAATTGTGCTGTCTTGCGACATTATCGCTTACGGTGGTGGACAGATTAACTTATATGTATCGCGAGTTGCTTAATGGTAGCCTTAATGTGTAGTGAGACTTTGTTGCACATACGAAACAAGTTATTCATACTTGTTTGTAATATGCTCGTTGAGAATCGGTACATTTTTGCGTCGGAATTTTTTCCTGATACCTTCCCGAGTAATTGTCAGATATTACTTAAAAGCGCTTACGCACTACGTCCGATCCGAATCCGATCAGTATCCGTGAAAGACGGTCCGGCGTAGTCGTAGAACAATTTGTATGGTAGCTTACGCACTACACCCGATTTTCGTCATCCGATTTCTCTCCGTCATCCGAGAATCTCCATTTCGGATAAGATTATTGACGGACGTTTTTACAATAAACTACCCCTTTCTTTTCTTGCCTTGCCTTTTAATGCATTTAAAACTAGAGTTAAATCTAACCTTTGTTCTAAGGCATACAATGCTATCAATGACTATTTAGACGATAAGAATTATTGGTTGCAGAGTTGAACGCAAGATATTTGTTATACTTAATGTTCTTTCTATATGATTTAGCTTATAACAGGTTATATGAGTTCATATAATACATATTATATATTATTATCTTTTCTCTGACCGTACTGATCAGTTATCTTTTACTTTTTTCTTTTTTGACATAATCCACTCGTTACAATTGCTTTTTGTATGAGTTGTATTGCAATATATGATGAACTACTGTTGTCCATAGCTGTTTTATATATTATTTTTGCCTGATCAACCGGCAAGTTCGTCATGCTCCCCTAGATGTCACTGCTTGCGGTAGCGTCGGGGGTCGGGTTACCTCCTTCCCTCAAACATGGCGAGGGCGGTAATGCTGATGTTTGCGTTATGCTCGTGAACGAGTGCTGCTTGTGGTGACTGGTCGTCTTGCTGGTCATAGTATTTTTTTTTAAATTATTATTGTTGTTATAACGTTAAACTACTGTTTATTATTAGTATTATGTTAGCTCTAGTTCATCACTTGTGGCTCCAGTCACAATCCTATTGTTAGACTATACTATTGCACGTGTTAGCGGGCCCACCATTTATGCCCGTAGGCATAATTAGTTTGGTTTACTTGTTAATGCTTGAGTTTGTCTATTTCTGATGGCTTAATGGAGTGTGCTAGCTACCAAGTGTCAAATAATTTCATTTCATTTGATTTACAGTTTGAATATTTTATTTTCTGTGTCATGATATATATAATGATAAATATATAATTTAATATGATGATAAATAAATAAAAATAAAAATGTATTGAAAAATACTTTGCATACTATTGTATAAATTCAAGTTTTTAAAAGCTTAACAGACAGATGTGTCGCTGGGGAGTTTGTTGCGCCACTTCTTCTTCCCAGCTACAACACTAGGAAGTGGTGACGGGCGGGCGTTTTGGGGGACTGTCTTTATGTAGAACTTTGACGTTCAAAAAGTGCTGGCACTCAGCCTAATTTGAATAAATGACTTTTGAATTTGAATTTTGAATTTTGAAGTGGCCATAGTATTATTTATATGAACAGTTGCGCACTACGTCCGAACCGAATCCGAGCTGCGTCCGAGAAAAGAGGCAGAGGGGCCGGGGGGCGGGAGTTGATGTGACTCGGCCCTGTTAGTACTTAGTTGGATATACTGCAAAAATCTTATAACAATTTAATTGGACATGGATAAGGAATCATGGCAGGGATGGATGGCAATTTAAATTGTTCTTAAGACTTTAGAAGTTAATTTTTGATTAACACTGATAAACACGACGAAAGTATAAGAGATAAGAGTAGGGGAAGATCAAATAAACGAAGGATGGATTGTGTGAAACCATATCATCTGTATGTCTAGAAAGGAGGTAATCACGGATTTGGATCGGAGGTAGTTCGTAAGCAATATCCGAGTTCGAGAATATTTGTGTTTTCTAATGGCTATATCCTGGGTATCTTTAAGTAAAGAGTGAATAGCTACTTCTAGGCCACCGTGCTCCATCGTTGACTCACATCATCGCTTACCATCAGGTGAGATATTGGTTAAATGCCACATTGCCAATGCCACATACTATGTCTACATTCATATAGTCAATTTCATATAGTTTTCACCAATAGACGGAATAATTTATGAGGAAGGTTTAGATTATATTATACGATATTTGTTCAAGATGTAGAATAAAATCACGCCGACTGGGAGCCTATATATGCTCTGCTACCCTTTTTGATTAAGATTGGGAAATCAACAAATTACTTTTTCCGCTCTGGGCGGAGCGGAAGGGCGTGTCAGACTGACTAAAACCCATCCGTGTTCCTTCTAAAGTCCTTTGCGTTCCAGGGCCGCGGTAACTCTTTCGAACAAATTCCGCAGCCCTGGCAGGAAGATACTCTTTTAGCTGCGTATACGTTCAGACAACTAAGGAACACTTCTATTAATTTCGTCACAATCTGTCATAATAGTATGGACAATGTGAATGCTAACGTTGCTTTGAAATTTGTCGAATTGGCCTTCGCACGCCGTTTGTGACTACTAAACACCTTGCTTTCTAAAGAACATCATCAATAAGATCTGTGTAGGTCCTTCCGGGGCCTACCCTCTCGGCGTTTCCAATAACGTACCTATGCCTTGTCATTCATTCTCTTACTTAAACAAACCATCTAAGCATACTCTTTAATATTTTTGTCACTACATCTTCGCATCTAATCCATCAATTTCATCTTAAAACTCATTTATCAAAACATTTTAAACTACTATTACTAACGCTCTGCTACCCTTGCAAAGCCGAAAGATAATAAAATAATAGCTATTTAATGAAGAATATTAAATACCTTCCTATCTCTAAACGATCAAAGGAGACACGCTAGCCCTGAATCAGAGTAGAAAACGCACTAACACGTGCAACCCCGCGGTTTCCGTTAACATAATTTCTATAATTAGAAACCTAGGTGCAGTTCCAAGAAAAAAAACCAATTGCTCATTAGTTTCACTTAAAATAAAAACATTGGTATTAATGCTAATCATAATTAATGTCGTTCCAAATAGAAATGCGGCTTATAAATGACTGGTTCTCGTGTAAATCATGTTTGGAATATGGAAACTTACTATTAACTTCGTTATAGTAGGCGCCAGATAATCGTGGAATAACGGTCATTGACCCACCTACAATTATTGACATTTTTAATTTGAAAAACGGAATTAATGACACAAAGCTGTCCCGAATCATCATCTCTCGTGATCCTTAACATTGTCTAATAATGAAAAACGATTCATATTTAATTGTTCAGGTACCTATGAACAGTTATTAGGGAAAGGTCAATATACTTTATTCCACATTTATCTGGCGCCTACTATAGACATTGATAAGATATTTAGCAACTATTACAACATTTGTATCGTAGATTGTAATTAAACGATTAGAAAAGACGATAAAAAGACACATACCTTAAATGAAAAGTGATATTGAAAACAAAAAGAGAACATAGTGGGGGTAGGTAGGTGGGGTTAGGGTAGGCAGTGTAGTCTTTTTAACCCAAAGGTTGACTGGTAGAGAATGCCTTGATGCATTAAGTCCGCCCATGTACCACGATTGTACATTAAGTTTAAATAAATTAATACTTGTGTCGATACTCTTGCGCCATCCCATCTTCCTAGCTCTTCGTGCTGTGCTGGCGCTGCCGCTGCGGCTGCAGAGAACCTCAAGCGGCGGAAATATAATAAACTTGTTGGTAGTTATATTTTCGAGCCGTTTGGGGTTGAAACTCTCGGGTCTTGGGGTCCGAGTGCACATAACTTATTTAAAGATCTCTCAAGGCGCTTAGTTGACACTTCACGTGACCCAAGGGCTGGCTTTTACCTTGGTCAAAGAATAAGCATTGCCATACAACGTGGCAATGCCGCCAGTCTTTTGGGTACACTTCCAGTCGACAGCGATGCGGATGCATTTTTTGACGCCATATTTTAGGGTTTATTTAGTTAGGAGATTTTATTTTTATTTCTAGTGTATATAGTTAGTTAAGTATTTATGGAATAATAAATAAATAAATCAAAGGTGGTTAAAGAATTTACGTTCCGATTGGTCCCATAGAAACTTCATCAAATTCGATTGAGTAGTTTGGTTTTTAAATCAAAATAGCTGGAGGAAATAGAAAATATATCATCCAAGTTAGTAGACGAAATTGCGTGTTTTGCTTTTCTGTGACTTTCCAGTGATTTTGTTTGGTGTACCACTAAAAAGTGAATAAGAAAAAAAAAATATAAAAGCATTTTGGAAGTCGGTGTTTTTGGTTGTTTCTTCGTATTTTAACACCGACTTTAAAATTAAAGTTATTTTATACTTTGCGATGCTCTTTTTTATTTGGAAGTCGGTTGTATTTTTTTGTAAAAAAGTTTTTTTTTGTATTGAAAGGCTCACGTTTGACTACTACTTCTTATCTGATAGTAAGCGATTATACGGGCGACAATGAAATATGCTGGCTTAGACACCTCATTATGGGGCAATATTGAGTCTCCCCAGACAAGGATAGAGAGAGTAAACGAACATGGTTGAGTCACCGTCATACTCACAGACTCAGAATCCTTTGACACCTCACACATAAGGACTTAAAGACACCTATGTTGTAGTTATCAGGAATCTCGTGAAAAATTTCATGGCTCTAGAACCAGTTTCCGTTTCCGTTTGTGAATTTAAGATTTGAATAAGGGGTAAATAACCCCCTACCCTGCCTACCCCATTGCCAAACCTAGCGTGTATTACCAGCCAACTATTTTTATTGCCGACATAAATGTGTCACAGGACGGCTGCGCGGGCGCAGGCGTGAAGATCGCAGATGAGCGCTAGATCGCGGATAAGAACAATTAATCCGTTAACGCTTTCTCTACCGTCTCACTGGGTAGACGCTAGCGATTTTTTATTTTTATTTTTGAGGTGATACTATTAGATTAAATGGTTTTTATTTTTGAGGTGATACTATTAGATTAAATGGTTTTTATTTTTGAGGTGATACTATTAGATTAAATGGTTTTTATTTTTGAGGTGATAACTATTAGATTAAATGGTTTTTATGGTGCTATTATTTATTTCCAATTTTCTTTTCGCCTTATTCATCTTAAATTATGATTAAGACTTTTAATAAGTCCATCAGTTTGTTTTTTTTTAATTTTTATTTTATGTCCAGAAACAGATGTATTTTGTTTATTAGGAATGGTTTTGCTAAAAATACTTATCCAGCGAAGTTAATATTACATGCTGTGTATTGGTGGCTGTCACAACGATCGCCCTACATTATGTTTCTTATTCTTTAGTTTCTATAACTTATACAGTGAACATTATAAACAATATTCTAATACAATTCTAACGATGATGTACGAATAACAACGAAAGATTTTAGATATGAAAAGAATGTTAACTAATAAATATTCCGAAAGTTAAGCCACTTAGCATTTGACCACACCCCCAAGGTGCTGTAACGATGCGAGATAGTTATCTTAACAGGTTAATTTTTGATAAAACCACGCCTTTATTGCGGAATTAACAATGTTAACATGGTTTTACTATTATAATTAGAAGATTTTATTAAGCTGTCTTATCTTTTTATGTCAGGTTATAAACTCAAGATGATAACAGTGACCAAACAGAAATCACTGCTTCTTGAGTTGAACAAAATGTGCTTATGGAATTAAAATCATTTAACGACATTACTGGTACCAACACCACATTTTCCTATATCAATAAAGATATTTAAGACGTTTACCTGAAGCAGAATAATAATAATACTACGCCTGTATTCATCTATAACAATTTGATTAAATTTGAAGACATGTGACACCTACCAATCAGCAGGCACAGGCAACGCGGTTCGACATATCTACACTAATTTTATAAAGAGGAAAAAATTGTATTTTTGTGTATGTGTAAACTCAAAAACTCCTGAGCCGATTTCAAAAATTCTTTCATCATTGGACAGCTACGTTATCAGCGAGTATTTTAAAGCTATAAAATAGTACATAGGCTATATTTTATCCCCGTATTCCCACGGGAACGGGAACTACGCGGGTAAACCGCGTGACGTCCGCTATTTTCTATACAAAAACTGTCAAACCGCCATTTTAATTCCACAGTTGATCAGGATGCTGAAAATTGGGCCTTAACTGGATAACAGTGTGATAAATGATAGAAAGGCTAGAAAGAGGACTACGAATAATAGAGAAGATTGAAAGAATAATACGTGTTGCACCGAGCCCAAAGCAATTGGGATAAGGGAGCGAATGAGAAGACAAAAAAAACTGTTGATACATTATAATAAATAATAATAATAAATCGTTTATTTTCTCATCCACAAATAAAACAAATGAAAAACTTAATACTATCAAAAATAAAAGGACCTTAACTCCGATCATGATAACTTAAATAGATAAGTATTATTTGAAAATGTTACACATATTGAAAAAATATTTTATTTGTGGGTCACTGGTGCCTAAACAAAGCCGAAGCCTGTATTTTGGGACACCAGGTCCCAATTTAAATGCTTGTGATTATACATTGTCAACAACCTGGCTCGTCGTTATTAAGATATTACCACCAGCGTTTACGTAACATGCCATATGCATGTTACGTAAAAGAAAGTCCACAGAAAAACTGTAACAATCACTTGTGCCCATAGACTACATTCCGAAGTGTGCATGCCTGTATAAATCGGTATGTAGTGTTGGATGCCCCCCTGATACGGCTGCGCCAGCGTCTAATTATATTAATTGACTCCGTTTGTAATGCGTGCATTGATCTTAACTATAGTTTTGAAAGACAATTGGAGTCTATATGTATGTATTTATCATAATTATTAGTTAGTAATTTTTTTCTCAAAAAACCTAAATGTTAAAACTCGTACTCGTACTTAAAATTCAAATTCAAAAGTCATTTATTCAAATTAGGCTGAGTGCCAGCACTTTTTGAACGTCAAAGTTCTACATGAAGACAGTCCCCCAAAACGCCCCCCACCACCACCACCACCTACCACCACCACTTCCTAGTGTTGTAGCTGGGAAGAAGAAGTGGCGCAACAAACTCCCCAGCAACACATAAATCTGTTAAGCTTTTAAAAACTTGTATTTATACAATAGTATGCAAAGTATTTTACAATACATGACACAGAAAATAAAATAAAATTTACAATAGTGTATTTCAGATTCAGTAAAATCAAAACAGTACCTTACGAGGAATTAATTATGAAAAAGATTCAATTGTTCGTCAATATTTACTTCAAAACAAATTACCTCCGATTGGAAAGAGAAGATTTCGCACTAAGGTCAGTCTTGCTCAATCTCTTCTTCTTCCACTTATAGACTATGCGGATGTCTGTTTTCTAGATGCAACGGAGGTGCTCCTAGATAAACTTGAACGACTGCAGAACTTGTGCATTCGCTTTATTTTTGGCCTCCGGAAATATGACCACGTGTCGGAGTTCCGGACCAAATTGGAGTGGCTGCCGATTCGGCGTCGGCGAGATACTCACATCCTATCCCTTCTCTTTACTATCCTGCACACTCCTAATTCTCCTCAATACCTTCGTGAACGCTTTGAGTACCTCGTCCCGAGAGGTAAACCATGTCGTACTGCCACTTCTCTTCTCCTTCGTACTCCGCGTCACACTTCCAGCCGCTATGGTGGATCTTTCTCTGTAACTGCAGTGCGTCTCTGGAACTCTCTCCCACACTCCTTACGCGACAGCCCTTCTCTTGACGTCTTCAAGAGGAAAGTTAAAGAGCATTTCCTTTCGCAATGACATAATATTTTTAGATATGTATGTATATATTTATATGTTTACGTATGTAGGTATATTTATAAGTGTAGCATTGTAAAATTTGTGCACTGGATCCTACCCTCTATTGTGATCTCTCTCTATCACTCAAAGGTTTGCTGGTAGAAAACTCATTTTTGAGTTAAGCTCGCCTTTGTACATGAACTATTTTTTAAATGTGAATTAATATAAGCTGTTATGGTGTACAATAAAGAATTAAAGAAAGAAGATATTTATTTTTTTAATTCTTCTTACATTCTTCAGTCATGCCAAGGAGTACCGTGTTACCCAGTTGATGGGTTGTGGAGGTCTGGTAGGCAGCCGCTCCACGTAAAATACCGGTATTCAGCTGAATCCGGTTTGACTGGAAGCCGACCCCAATACAGTTGGGAAAAAAGGCTAGGCAAATGATGAATACTTCTTACATGCAATTGTTTTTACACTGACCCAAGCTAAAACAAGAAGAAACAAAATGCCACTTGCAAAGATGCCACTCAAAAACCGACAACGAAAACTCAAAATGTGATGCGATTGGCTGTTTAGAAATCTTCTTAACCATCTTAGCTAACGCGCTTTTGAGAATTAGTCCCCTTAATTTTTGCATCAATTTCGTTCCAGAAACTTCACACGCATCCATTCTTCCACTCTACTAACCATCTCAGTACCTACCATTATACATGACCTAGCCAACATAAAATAGATTGCATCTCGCACAACCAAGCTGCGCATACGCACCGAGAACCATCAGTAACAGTAGTTCGCGCCGTTAGCTCCCGTGACTGGTCAGTTACGGACAAGATCAGTGAGCAAAAAATTCTTACATGAACTGATTAGCGGTTGGGAAAACAAGGTTCCGTATATCAAATAAGGTCTAAACGATGTGAATAAGCAGTAACGTTTATTAGTTAATAAAATGTGGCTACGCTTTGCTTGACAAGTTTTTGATACAGGTGAGTATTCAAAAGGGGTAGGTATTTTGCAGATTCAAAAGACCAATGTGTCAATTTGGTGTTTCGAAGAAGTAAGTAGCAAGCCCCTTTCTCAATAAAAAAGTACGCTCCTACAGCTAATTTAGATTTTAGAATATTCAGGATAAACACTACGTGTAGACGTTAGGTTTATCCTGTATATTCTAAAAATGTCTTTAAAAGTCCATTAACGGATAATTCTCTAGACTTATATTCCTCTCCCTCCTCGTTCCTCCTGGTATAATAGAATAGAATAGAATACTCTTTATTATGTACACCATATAAGTTACAGAAAAGATAGATTAAGGAAAACATTACATTGGGTGACACAGTGGACGGCCTTATCGCTAAAAGCGATCTTTTAAAGACAACCTTTGGATGGATTTTAAAGAGAGAAGGAAAGACAGTGCTGTTGGTAGTCTTCGGTGTACTAGTTTGTGTTTTTTTTTAGGTATTTTATATTATTTTTAACCAATATTTTAGACCGTAACCGTTAACAAAACGAAAATCTAAGAATCATTGTCACTAATTCCAATTTTCCTCAAACCGACTCCTAACATGTCGACTACCGATAAGTCTCGCTCAGTTGCGCCTGATCTCGCAGATCTGCGCGCGCGCAATGAGCTGTGACCGCGTAATGAGTTGCGCTCGCGCATGTTTTATTGTCAACTTCATAGATGATGTCTTACATCAATCTTACTGCAATGATAAATCTTATGAAGATTGTAGAACATGGTATGGTTTTCACCATGTTTAATGGTGTGGAGGAAGTGAGGTCTTCTCTGTGAAGATCCTGGCCTACAATTAATGGAAATATAGTTTGTGTGACACAGTTTCTCCTGGTTGGAGCATTATGGTATGGTTTGTTGTTTGACTTTTTTTTTTGTTTTAATAAAATAGGGACAACTCACACGCGGTCATCCGATCCCAAACTAGGCAGAGCCTGTGCTGTGGCAATCAGACAACTGATAAACATACTTATATATTTTTTAAGTACATCCATATTATAGACAAATTACACCCAGATACAGAACAAATGATCAAGCTCACCACACAGAGATTTGTCCTGGGTGGGAATCGAACCCACGTCCTCCGGTTTAGCAGTCAGGGTTACTTACCACTCGACCTACAGGCCAGTCAACTTGGTATTTCGCCATGTTTAATGGTGTGGAGGTAATGAAGTCTTTGTGGTGCTAAAGATTCTGGACTGGATTGAATGGAAATACAGTTTGTGCGACACAGTGCCTCTTGGTTACGAAAATTGTTAAGTTATTTCCACTTGAAAAATGTCAAAATTGTTGTGTGATTGGGGTCGATTTTAGTCGGTTCTATTTTATTATCAGTACTTTGAAAACCGCCTGAAATTTTAGAAGTGATAGTGCAAACTGAACTTTACGGACGCGCTAGGGCTCCGTTGTTGTTGTTGTGTCTATATAACTAATCAATGAATAATATAAGTATACTCACGACACATCGGGCGTGGTGTTGGTGAGTAGACGCACGCAGTCGAGGCAGCCCCGCGCGGCCGCATAGTGCAGCGCTAGGGCTCCGTTGTTGGCGCGCCCCCCCGCCCCCGCCATGGCGCGCCCGCACCACCAGCCCTCGACAGCTAGACGACCGCTCCTGAAAATAAAAAGAAACCTTTAAATAACAGTTGTTCAAAAAGGTTGAGTGCGAAGTAATCATAACTGAGTATATACATTAAACATGTTTCCGGCCTACTGCAGTGGAATTTCTGTTGATAAAAAAATATTAATTAGTTTTGGTAATCAAACCATATGTTCATATAGTTATGTTCAATATAATAAAAATATATAAATTGTTTTATATTTTAAAAGCTCCTAGAATATTGCTATCCGTGATTTTCTTACCAAATGACGGGATTAAGCCTGATTACATTCGGAAATGAAAGTACGCTCAACAAAAGACATCAACGCGCTCACTAGCATGCAGCGCCATCTAGTCGGCGGCAGCCTAACTATTCAATCGATCCGCTATAGTGAGCGCAAGCGCCCCCCTAGACTAAACGTAAAGACTCATCGAAGCGATTCACATCTTGTTTCCTCTACTTCATAACAGATGGCGCTATTTAAATTGGGCACATAAAAACATTTTAATTAATTATCAATTAATCAATATCAGTGATAGTTTTATTACTTAATTAAAAACAAATCTTGATAAACACATCAAGAAAAGTCATAAAACGATTTATTTATTACTCTGAATCATATTTCTCAAGCATGCAAAACCAATTAAGAGATCATTTATCAAAGTGTGACAAGGGATTAACAATTAACATTGACATTTTGAGAGTTAATTAATTTTAAAGATATTTCTATAAATTGCAAAACTTGATCAAATATTATTTAATTTCTGACCTTGGCTTTAGAATTCCTGCCATTCATAAAACATAATCTGCCGGAACAATTTTTCACAAACAAATATGCATCTTTAAAATATTAATGAATAACAAGTGAATTCCAAAAGTCAGGGGATTCGGCAATTTAAAATAAGTTTGTGATGGCAAATCATATCAATTTGCAGATTTGGGCACATTTCAAGTGCAATTATTTAAGCAACTTCTTAGTTGTAGATGGTGGGTTTATTAAACCCATACAGGTGCAACACTTTGTGTAAATTGTTTTATCACCACCTCTCTCAAAACGGTGAAGGGAATCGTTCATCGTGAGGAATTTGGCATGTCCAAAAATTCAATTCAATTCAATGTCACATCCACCAACTAACAAATAGCCCATTCCCTGTCACAAGGAGGAGAACTCTTTTCCAGCAATGGGAATTAATGCCTGCAGACCATCTTACTGTCTTCTGGTCTTCCACATAAATTATTCTATCAAGTAGCAATTTTCCCAGCAGTGAGTCATAACGGGATACATACAAAAAACAAAAAATATCAGAATACATACAAAAACAGCACTTGTGTTTTTACTAACTCGTTATTCTTTTTTTGTTTGCAATAACGCTATTTAAAATAGTTTACCACTTAAAGTGGAGGATTGAACTTACATCACAAATAACTTAACTCTTGAATTACACACATGAACAATGGTGACCGAGTAAGATTAGATGATGATGACGGCTTGTTGGAACGTTGTGGCAAAATAAACCAATCAAATCACAATCATACCATGACATTAATGTGATATCAAGATGTTTTTCAAATAAAGCCTTCGGTAAGTATTTCACAAACGACCTTGAAAGGTTTAACCCATATTAAACACTAGCTTGGAATGAAAGTGTTTTTGTAGGTGTGCATAAAGGCAACGTGCACAAATCCTCAAAACATTGAGGTCAATACGCGAAGCCTATAAGCCTAAACTATATTGGGGTCGGCTTCCAGTGAAACCAGATTCAGCTGAATACCAGTATTTTACGTGGAGCGGCTGCCTACCAGACCTCCACAACCCATTAACTTGGAAACACGGTAGTTCTTGGCAAGACTGGAGTCAGATTTGCTGGCTTCTGACAAACCGTAACGACTGCCAAATATCTTCAAATAACAGCCGGGACCAACGGCTTAACGTGCTTTCCGAGTCACGGAGGAAACTCGGTATGTTAAGATGGTCACCCATCCACAGACCGACCTTGGCAAGCGTTACCTTGATCGACCCGTGCGGCTGATATTCATTAGTCACGAGCTCCTCTGCTACTACGAGAAGATCAATTGTCATTATTATCCTCAACATCTTCCTACCCTTTTCCCTATGTCACTTGGTGTTGGCAACCAACGCTATCATTCACTCCTTTTTCATTCATGTGATTGCTCAAACATTCCATCCATCTGCTCTCTGTTTTTCCTCTCCTTCTTCATCCATCCATCCATACTTTTGACCCTTACCATTACATATTCCTATTATGGAGCCGGCGCAGTATCCCAAACATCTCTACTAGTATTTGCAGTCATGTCATCCCACCCTCTCCATCCATCATAATTTCTCGATCCATTACTCTTTTACACATACGTTTCTTTCTTCATGATATTCATGACCCATACAAAATAAAAGCGAGATCCACTCTAGTCTAATAAATATAGTAACCACTACAGTTAAAAAGTACAACAGCTTTAAAAAGTGATACAAATCAAATCGAAATGAAATCTTTTTGAAGTCAGATAAAAATAAAAATCAACGTAGTGCTATATCATTCCGCGAAATGATCTCCTAGCATCAGTGGCAAGAGGTAATTTTATACACCAGTAATGGTATCATGATTTGGAAAAGTAAATTGGGATTTTGTACACCGTCATGTGCGAAATATATCTAATCAGTAGTTACTTATTACACGACTGCCCAAAAAAAGGAGTGTAATGTTTTTAAGCAGAATGTTATTGCAGCTTTACTGTCATTGCATGTTGAATAATTTAAATATCTTTTACGATATAACTTTCTTGATACATTGCACAATCACTCGTCTTTATTATGGTTTTCATTTGAACTTAAAATGTTTCATAGTTTTTCGACTGAGGAAAATGAAAAAAATCTCCAATGAAAACATAGATCGATATTATGAAGACTAAAAGAGGAGTAGGTATGGGAGAGAAACCCGTGCTGCGCCGACCCCAAATAATTTGGGATAAGGAGAATACTATAAAAAAATAACGTGATAAAAATCCTTCTAAAGTACCTAACACAGTGACTTATTGAAAAGACCCCGCATAAGATTTATTTATTGAATGTATGAATTTTAATAATTTCGTCACTTTTCCTAAAATAAGAAATGCGAAACTATTAATTTTCTGGGGTAACAATAATGGTTATTTTGTAAGTTTAGTGTTTTTTTTTTTTAATTTTAATTATTATTTTAGAACTACTAATAAACTTCTCTTTAGTATCATAAAACAAAATAAATTCAAGTCTGTCAGGTAACAAACAATACAAATGACTAGAAACTGCATTCTCGTGACGAAGCCGAAATATTTCCAAGTTGAACAAACTTAGAGTCAATGACACTGCACTGTACGTTTAATGAAGAAATAATAAATCATCGTTACATGATATTGTTATGTAAGACTATCTTCTGCCTTCAGGGTTGCGAAATTTGTTCGAAAGAGTCACCGCGGCCCTGGAACGCAAAGGGCTTTAGAAGGAACACGGATGGGTTTTAGTCAGTAAGAGTCTGACACGCCCTTCCGCTCCATCCAGAGCGGAAGAAAACATTTGATGATTTCCCATCCTTAAAAAAAACACTATCTTCTGCCTACGTTGATGCTGGGGGCATCAACGTCACAAGTACAGTCAAGTACCTTCTAGACATTTCTATGCCAGAACATTCTACACTTCTCGATATCTAATCGGTCGACACCGGTAGTTACAAGTACTTTCCAGTTGCTTCTATAGTAGAAGGTTCTGGAATTAATTGACCTATACAATGTTCGATCCAGCCCGTCCCTAGCTGTCCTCCCCCCAGCGACGCCCTAAGCCGAGGCCCGTACCCTTAGCGTGTAGTCGCTTAGTTAGTAAGTTTTTATAAGCCCTGGCTGGCGGCTTTAATATTATATTAAGGCCGCCACAGGCAAGCCCGGTTAAGCAGTCGACAACCTCATAGGTTGAACTGCGAGAAGACATTTACAAACAAAAAACAAGCGAATACTTCGGAAGCGATCTTCAAGTGCGATTAAAGTGATCAGTAGTGAAGTTGTGTTTTAAAATTAGTGAGTTTAAAGTTGTAATTAGTGTTTTTAAATTAAAGTGTCATTTTGGTTATTTAATCGGCTGTTTTTATTGTCACGAACCCCAAGCTCGTAACAATACTAACTAATTCATACCAGAGATGTAAGTCGGGCTATGAAATGTTTCACATTTACAAAACGAACCCACAAAACAGTTTACTTCTCGAACAACATTCACTCAATAAACAACCGTATCATTTCTCATTCATTAAAATTCAGTTCTAGTTGTTTCTACGTGTTTACGTAATATTTTAATTGTTTTAAAGTGTTACATGAAGAAGTGAATTCTTCTGCTGTATGATGGACTGAACTGCTTTGTGAAATATCTGGCATAACATAGTTGCTGGCTGCTATTATTTAAAATTCGAATTTTATTATTTAGAAATTTGTATAACATGAAATTGTTTAATGTTATTGTATTCTTATACTTATATACTTATTTCTGTAATATTTTATTGTTTCATGCATGTATTGATATTAACTCTATGATTTATTATTTGTTTTATAAGTCATTCATTATGGAAATAAAGAGGTTATTGATATGACTGGCCGGTTTGTCGAGTAGTTAGTGACCCTGACTGCTAAACCGGAGGACGTGGGTTCAATTCCCACTCAGGACAAATCTTTGTGTGATGAACATGATCATTTGTTCTGTCTGGGTGTAATTTGTCTATAAAATGTATGTATTTAGAAATACATATATAAGTATGTTTATCAGTTGTCTGGTTGCCATAGTACAGGCTCTGCCTAGTTTGGGATCGGATGACCGTGTGTGAGTTGTCCCAAGATATTATTAATGGAATTTATGAGCTTAGCGGAATAATAACAATGTTGTTTTCAGTAAATACAGCATAAATGATAATAAAATTTACTTCACCAAAGTCATGTTTTACATAGATTCTCAGGGCTTAAAACATTAAAGGCTTTAAAATTTGATAATTTTAAGTATTGTGTTTTTATGCAAGAACTCGAGGCTAAATAAAAACAGCCGCACTGGTCGATCTTCAAGGGGAAGAAATGTTATAATGGACTACGCCCCGTCTATGCCCCGGCTTCGCCCGTATATTAATGTTTTATTTTTAATTTTCTTTCATAAGAACCTTCTCCTGACAATAACAAACACAACAAAAAAAGAATTAGCGAAATTGGTCCAGCCGTTCTCGAGTTTTGCGCTTAGCAACTCATTAAGCGATTCATTTTTATTATATAGAAGATACAAATGTATAATGTAAAAATTTAAATGTATAATATGTATGTCCCTCTATTCTATTATTTGTTACTTTTGGAAACTTGTAATGGGCTTTAATTCGTGCAAAATTCATCCTCACAATATTCAGGGACAATCTCAAAAAATGCTTTGTCCATATGGCTATTACAATCATAACGGCAAAAAATAATCAATTTTTTTCATTGAGACCATTGCATTTTTTGGTTCAACAATTTCGCATGACCGGTGACCGCTTCATATTTAATACAATGGTTGTCAATAACTACGTAGGTACAGTCATCATCACAAGTGGCTTAGCAATTCTGGTGTCCACATAGTGTTACACTTTCAAAATTACCCTTAACAACCAGTTTATCAATTATAACCAAACGCATACATGGTCAAATACTTCGTACTAAACTTTGGTTAAACGCTAAAGTTAATTTGTCGGTCTGTCAGTTTGTTTCCTTTCAGGTCTCAACAACTTAAGGAATTAAGATAATGCATAGAATAGAATCACATAGAATACTTTTTATACCCGGGAGTATGTTACCATGGGAATTTGATATAATTTTCGAATTCCACGCGTGCCCAATGTCCGCGATGGTACCTACTGGTTCCTGTAAGTAGCGCATACTTACAGAAACCAGTAGGTACCATCGCGGACATTTGCGGTGTATCACTTTTTGACCTGATTATTATGTCAATAAGGTTCAAAAGTGGTTCATCGCAAACGTCCGCTATGGTACATACAAGTGTCATCAGATATTTACAAAAACCTTAAGTTAGTAAAACATCTTGCGGCATCATAAACTTTCAATAATAATTATGAACCACTTTTTGACCTCATTACTATGTCAATAAGGTTCAAAAGTGGTTCATCGCAAATGTCCGCGATAGTACATAGAAGTATAACTAGATATTTACACAAAAAAGAAAAGTTAATAAAACATTTTGCGGCATTATAAACTTTCAATAATAATTAAGAACGTTCACATTTTTAAATACAATAAAATCTCATCTAATTTCATGATAGTTTGCTTTACAATTTATTTGAGTTTCATCAAGATTTATGATAGCTCTCGATATTTATTATACGTTACGGTTTTTGCATTAACCCGGTGACATATAAACAAGCCGACTGTAAATAGTAGTTTAGAATGTTTTGATAAGTGAGTTTTAAGATGAAATTGATGGATTAGATGCGAAAACGTAGTGACAAAAATATTAAAGAGTATTTTTAGATGGTTTGGTCAAGTTAAGAGAATGAATGACAAGGCATAGGTACGTTATTGGAAACGCCGAGAGGGTAGGCCCCGGAAGGAGATACACAGATCTTATTGATGATGTTCTTCAGAAAGCAAGGTGCTTAGTACTCACAAACGACGTTCGAAGGCCAATTCTACATATTTTAAAGCAACGTTAGCATTCACATTGTCCATACTATTATGACAGATTGCGACGAAATTATTAGAAGTGTTCCTTAGATGTCTGAACGTATACGCAGCTAAAAGAGTATCTTCCTGCCAGGGTTGCGGAATTTGTTCGAAAGAGTCACCGCGGCCCTGGAACGGAGAAAGCTTTAGAAGGAACACGGATGGGTTTTAGTCAGTGAGAGTCTGACACGCGCTTCACACGCTCCACCCAGAGCGGAAGAAGTCATTTGATGATTTCCCATCCTTAAAAAAAAAAGAAAGCTAAAAGAGTATCTTAAGATCGTCACAGCCGGTCTAGTACTCGAAGTATATAAGTAAGCTATCATTCCATCTTGCTTGTATGGTTGACAGTTCCCGTGTCGTTCAGTTCACCTAAGTTGTCACTTCGACATGTTTACAGAATCGCACTGGTGGTGGCGTTCTGTGGAGTCAAATTATTTTGAACATATGGCGTGCTCCAATAAAACATCTGGTGTTGATTGTACACTGTATGCCAGTATTAGTCACCCAGTACCATAGGGGACAGTGGACTACAATAGCTTAACGGTAGGCTACCCACGTATCCGGAGGTACTGGACAATTTCTAAATGTGACCTTTGATATGGATGACCTCAAATAGGGAATTAAGTTTAATATTTTGTTGATGTATTTGGTGTCTTTGTGTCGTGACTAACTGTTGATTTTTGCCTGTGAAGACCAATATTTTATAATTAAACAAGTTACTTTTTTATCGTCGATGTGAGATGGATGAGTGATTCAATGCGATATATGTTTTTTTAGTTATTCGTTTCACAATAAAATAAAAACAAATAAATAAGCATATCAATTATACTAAGAACAAATAATAATAATAATAATATCTTGGGACAACTCACACACGGTCATCTGATCCCAAACTAGGCAGAGCCTGTGCTATGGCAACCAGACAACTGATAAACATACTTATATATTTCTAAATACATACATATTATAGACAAATTATACCCAGACACAGAACAAATGATCTTGCTCATCACACAAAGATTTGTCCTGAGGGGGAATCGAACCCACGACCTCCGGTTTAGCAGTCAGGGTCACTAACCACTCGACCAACAGGCCAGTCATAATTATTAATATCATATACAGTAAATTAGTTTGTGGTGATTCAAGTAAACGTGTCTGGAAGGATACGGGGAGACCTTTGAGCAACAGTGGGACTCTATAAACTAATTACAAAAAGTCAATCAATCATTTCGAATAGAGTTTACATTTTACAACGAAAAGCACTAATACTAATAAATTCAACACACCTGTGTTTGCAGTTACTTAGCAGCTCAGCAAGCAAGATGTATGCAGCTAATAATGACTCAGTAATCTCTCGCTTACACTTTCACTCTCAAATCGTACATCTTAAAACGTGTAAAAAGTATTTACCTAAAATTACCGGCGCGTAACGCAATCTGTAGCGTATCGAGGTCCTCTTCGTAGTCGTGGCACAGCTCCATGGTGGAGTTCCTTGCCTCATGGATGTCGAATAACACTGCACCATCCCCTAACTTGTCAGTCATCACACTTCTATACGACCGAGTCCCGAAACTAGATGTCACTGAAGCACCTCTAGGAAACCTCCTCGGAGGAACATTCACAGTCTGCGAAGCCTGCAAACCCGGTTTCTTCATCCTCCTCTTCATATACCTCCTCATCCGCAAAGACAACATCACACGGATCCGTATATGCCTCTTTATATTCCTATCGTAACGTAATTGCTCCTTCATTTTCTTATTTCGCTTTTTCCGATGCGGGATCTCGTCGATTGGTTCGAGTTGGGTGTGGTTCCGCTCAATTGGCCGATGAGAATCGAGGGTAGGGGAGCGGTTGAAGAAATCTGAGTTATTGTTCCGCCACGCTTTGCTGAGAGACCAGTTCTCGCCGCATGTTGGGGTTTTGACCTGGATAGGTTTTTCGTAGATGTCCTCCTCTAGAGCGAACATCCTTCGGGAGAGGAGGAAGTTGTCGATGTTTCGCCTGAGGGTGCTGCTTTGAGAACTGATCGTTGTGTTCACTAAGTTTGAAGTGAGAGTCTCAGAACTTTTCTGGAACGTGTTGCCGTAGGTCAATTTCGGCGGCTCGGGAACTTCTCTTGTTTTTCTCTTGGCGATGGATATTATTCTCCGGCGCATCGCTGACATGTTCGTGAGCTCGCTCTTGAGCAGTGGTCCCTTCCGCTTATCTGACGTCATGTCCGGCGACCACGTCCCGTTCTCCGAGCAGCTGCAGAAGTCCTTGATGAGCCGCGCTATAGCATTACAGTCACCGTCTTCTGAACGTTCCCTAGGCATTGTTCATCGCCCACGATCTCTTGTTCGTTATTTAACTGTCACTACTAAAATAAGAGCACAGAAAATCACTGTTACCTACGAGTCAAGGGTTAATTTGGTTACACGGCCGTATTCTGTAACACTTCCGTATTCTCATCTTTTGTTACCGGTTGCGTAATCGGTAAACTCGACCGCCTCTGGCGAAGCAGGTCGCATTTTTTGTACGTGCATGTGTAATTATGAGTTGTGGCCGAAATGATTAACTGTGAATCTCTATTAACGATTTGATCGATTACTTAATCGATAGTTGTAAACGAGTTCATTAACTCTCAACTATGTGGGTTAAACGGTAGAAACTTGCTAACGAAAGCGGGATTATTTAAATGAGTAATTTCACTAAACAGATGAAGTTATGACTAACTTGATAATGAGAACTTGAGAAGAGAAGATTTATGAGCGAATGTGATATAATATCGTTTTAAATTTACGAAAGTTAGATAATAGTTTTAGGCTTGTGAGTTTGCTTACTTTTACTTACCTAAACAACTTTTAGGCAATTATTATGAATACTAGTGTATTTTTAGGGTTCCGTACTCAAAGGGTAAAACGGGACCCTATTACTAAGACTTCGCTGTCCGTCTATCACCAGGCTGTATCTCATGAACCGTGATAGTTAGACAGTTGAAATTTTTACAGATGATGTATTTCTACAAAACAAATACTAAAAAACAGAATAAAATAAATATTTAAGGGGGCTCCCATACAACAAACGTGATTTTTTTGCCGTTTTTATAGATAATAGTACGGAACCCTTCGTGCGCGAGTCCGACTCGCACTTGGCCGGTTTTTAAAACCACTAAGCTACTTTTTTTTTGGATGTGAAATCATAAAATACTCCTCCCGCTCTGGGCGGGGTGGTAGGTAGTGTCAGAATCTAACTGACCTACTTTATACATAAGTCCGAAGTCCGTAGTTTCGGGCTTAGTTGCGGGCGTATTCTAGTCCGTTTCAACTTTTGACAGTAACTGTCAAATCGTGTTGTCATTTTTTCTTAGTGGTTAGGTGATACGGAGTAGAATACGCCAGGAACTACGGACTTCGGGTTTAGAGAGTACAATTCCGCAACCCTGGCACCACTACACTACTTGCTACTTTCTTCCACCACAACAAAAACTAATGAAATAATTACACCTTCACTAAACATATGTACCAATTAAAGTCTCACAAACTAATTCAATTAATCATGCACGTCAATTTAAAGTCCAAAAAAGTAACAAATTACTCTTCACTCACTACCTGTCACCACTATACCGTAATATAACATGTATCGAGTTAAGTATCGCTTCCTACATGTTTTACCGATTATTTTTAACGATTATTTTATCGATTAATTAGTAGGAACTACACTAGTGCGGTATGTTATCTGGATTTTAATTTCTTTATGATGTTACTTGGCCGTAATAGATAATAGTAGAAGAGTTCGTTGCTTAATAACTTTAAATGTTTGTTTTTTATTATTATTATTTATAATAACAGCCGCACGGTTCGATCTGCAACGTTAAGCAGCGTTTGTCGAGGGCAGACCGTGGATGGGTGACCGTTTATTACACACGGGAAAGCACGTTAAGCTTTCGATCCCGGCTGTCATTTGAAAATTTTTGGCAGTGATTACGGATAGTCAGAAATCAGAAATTTTGACACCAATTTGAGATAGGCAGTCGCTTTGTGTAAAATACTGGTACTCAGCTGCATCTGGCTGGACGGGAAGCCGACCCCAATATAGTTGGGAAAGGGCTAGGCAAAATGATTGAGTAGGAACTACACGTCTTGCAGTATATTTATCTACCTCTTGATTTCATATTTTAAAAACAAATCTAACTTTACACACTTAAAATAAAAATAAAAACTCCTAACTAAAATATGGCGTCAAAAAATTCGTCCGCATTGCTGTTGTGTGTGTTTACATTTTAATCGTCTTCTTGATTTTGGCTGAAATGAGCACCTTGTTAAGTTTTGCTGATTTTGTTTATTTTTCTTTGGTTTATTACTACCGCGTTTTAAAAACATTTCTCTCTCTCATCATTGTCTTCTTTATTTAGCTTTGTCTTATTGTATTTATTAGTGTTGGCAATCTTTATAGAATACACTTTTGGATGGAACAACACTAAACATCCGTGCCTATGATATAATTCACATATTTATAATTATATAGTAGACTGAAAAACCTCTATTATTCTTTACATACCTACTGAAATATATATCGGAATGCTTTATGACTATGTTCCTCACAAAATAAGTATCGTGCTAAAAATGATTGATACGCTAGCAGTAATTTATATTTACGCTTTATAATACGTACAATATAGCGTACTATATATATATATTAGCGTTGGTCGCGCTCTGCAGCGCAAAGCGCTTTCTTTGTCATGTTGCATGCAAATGTAGTAATATACTTATTATGAGCTCTTTTACGATATATGCGGCGAAGTTGTGAAGAAATTATGTAAAATGTATTGTTTTTATGTTTTGTTATTTATGATATTTTGTCCACACCTGTTTGCTCTTAATCTCTTCTTTTGCTGGATTTATTTTTCTAAATAGTTTGTCTTTTATTATGCGCACAGCAAAGGAGTGGAACTCTCTGCCTGCGTCTGTGTTTCCGAACGCATACAACCCAAATCTATTCAAAATTAGAGTAAACAGGCTTCTTCTGGGTAAGCTCGCTCCATCGTCGACTTTGTCTCTGTCATCTATGACCTAGACTAGAGTCAAGAGCAAACCCATATTATTATTTTTTAATAAAAAAAAATCTGAAAATTTTCCAGCAGACACATTTAGTACCTAGAAGTAGAAGATCTTTTTTCCTTTAAGTATGAAAGGAACAGATTTTGTACTGCAGGGCCAATAAGCAAATACTTAATTGATGTGATAGCCAGCCCAAACATATTAACTTATATTAATTAGCAGACACAATAGTAAAACAATGGCGACTAAGTTAGGAAAAGGCAAGGCAGAAAATAATGATTTTCTTCATCGTAATAGAAGGCCTTTAAAAGTGAACTAATTCGTATTTAAAGCATGACATTGACATGACACACAACCGCTCAATATGTCAAAATAATTATGATGCTTAAAAATTGGATTCTTGATTGCAAACGTAAACTCATCAATATAAATGAATGAATATACCGAGATTTAATTTTTATAGCAAAACTTGATATATTTACATATTTATTACTGAATTACATTAGTCCAATGATAGACTTTTTATTTTTAAAGTATGATGTACACATCATCATACTTTAAAAATAAAAAGGCTGTATAATACCGCGGTTTTATTACCTACCTACATTGTATTCACCAGTTTCAAATTTCGAATTTCTCCCAAATGACGCCATTTTGTTTGCAGAATATCACTGTACCTACTCATTATGCAAACCGCGGGCAACAAATTAAGTAATTATCGTAGAAACGAAAGGTAACAATTACTATGCGCATACGCTCATGATGCTACGTTTTGATTGGGTTCCCAACTTTTTCCATGTATTTTCTAACCATGTACATGTTTCTCAACTAGCAAACTATTGTTGCATTAATTCCTGTAAGAAAGCATGTTGTTTACACAAACAAAAACAATGGAAACAGTTTGGAAAAGAGGCCACAACTCAGATTTACAGTTTCGTTCGATCATAGATTTTTTATCGATAAGTGTTACAAAATACGCCATTATAAACATCGTTAAATTAAACAAAAATTACGTGTGAACATCCAAGAACCGATTAAAATAAATTAATCGTTTTGAATGAATTAAAAAAAAAGTCGTAACAAAACACAAGAATTCAGCAAAAATTCATCTCGAGAACACCGAAGAATTTTTTAACGCTTACGCAATAGACAGTTTCACATTCACTTCAACACGATACGATTAAAAAAAATGTTAATTCACTTTCATACACGAAACACGTTCCTATCAATCATGACGAGCGTAGTCTATGGTATCGAAAAGCGCGCGAAAATTTGACGTTTTGTTTTTTTTTCGAATGACGCGTCGCGTTCAGATACGCGCAATTGTGTTTTGATCACATACGCTCGGTGCACGTAATTATGTACAGTTGACCATGTCGAATTGCGCGTGTGGAGCGACTGCCGCCGCGGGCACCGGCCTCGCTCTTTCTCCCATTCCTACATAAGTGATATGATGATCCACTATGCTGATGGAAATTTACGCGCCGCTTTACATTGTCACTGATTTGACAGCTGATCGTACATCGCACCATGACACGTTTCCGAACTGGTTTCCCGCCAACTAATAAGTTAACATGCTCGCGAAAATAAGTGAAAATTAATAGAAACTTGTTATGTTGCGTAATTATGGTAATTTCTCTGGTTTACACGCTACATTGGAGTTGAACTTGTGATTTGTTAACGCATTATTTATGTTAAGTTATACAGCCCATCCCTATTGATCGGTGCATGTTTTCTTGTGAAAAGAAACAGTTTTATTTGTCCTTTGAAAATCTTTTCAATTTGTAATGATTATATTTAAATTGGTGCTTATGGCACTATTTATACTAATATAATAAAGCTGAAGAGTTTGTTTGTTTGAACGCGCTAAACTCTGGAACTACTAGTCGGATTTGGAAAATTTTTATGTATGTGATAGCCACATTAGTCACGGGCAAAAGCTAGTTTTAAAATAAATAGTTACAGGTGCTAATCAAATCACACTGAATAATCTTACGATATTATTCATCACACACATTTTCACTTTCCCTTGAATTTCCCGTCAACATGATAGCAACCATTTTACATAATATTATTACAAAAAGTATCCCACGTTAATTTAATAAAATAATCCAATCTAGTAGTTACGACTATGGCCATTAAATGTACCATCACAATAATAATTAATCCGGAAGCCGTTCACTGGTCTTTACATCAATTTGTAATTACTTTACACATAACACCAACACGCCTTCACAATGGCTATTTAAATCATAGACAAAAGTTTGTAGCTGTCAAAATGTTGGCGCTAGTGTCGCAACGATGGCGTAAGATTTAAGCACGTAACGATTACCTATTTTATGCAAAGATGCGTTTTAGAGCGGAAATACATTCTCGTACCTAAGCTGCAAAGAAAATTCCTAACCTTTGTCAAAATTCAACTTAGCCGTCATGCCTCTAGGCTCGAAGTTAGGCAGACGTGCACTGTAACACACCCGAGATTCACTAATGATGCTTTGGTGTAAGTACCCAGTAGTTTCCATGTACCTAATATGTACTGATCAGTTTATTTTGACTATTTCATCCGAACGTTAAATTTCTAAATAAAGAACTTTGAAGACATCTTAATGAAAATACACTCGCTAAGGATATCCCATCCCACGGACCCACAGTTGAAAAATGGATTGGTGATCTCTGAAATTGTTGATAATTAACGCATCAAAAACAGGGTGCCGTGTGCCGTAATGCGTTAATTGTGGCCAGATTTTAAGATTTAACCAATCTTTAAGCCGTGGACGCCGAATGAGGCTTTAACAACTAGGTCGAAAAGTTTGTTCCATTCGTCTTTAGCCATATTTCACGTCAACACACGGATAAAATAATGAAGAGGTGTCCAGTACACTTACCACTACACCAATTTATTGTCCTCAATCAATTCTAAAGGCATCACGAACACTGACACAAGAGCTTTATCATTCCTTTTTTAAATCGATAAATATGTCAAAATCTACACCTAACTTGTGGCAGCCACCAATTTGGTTTGTTCGTGTTCACGTGCAACTATTCAACGTCTTTTTGCCACAGAGCATAGACTAATTTATTTAGAAAAAGTATTTTTCGCTTGAAATGACGGAGGTGACAGAGAGAATGTTATGCAATTATATTTTGTTTGTGGTTCAGTAATTGTTTCATGATTTTTTGTGGAACAATGTTCAGTATTTTGTAAACAAAGAACATCTATATTGCAGTAATTGTGAGATAAAAACCTTGCAAAAATATGTTTTTGCTAACTGAATGTATGATTATGTATTATAAATAAAAGCAGTTTTTAGGCGGAAATATTAAATTAAAATAATGTGTTGGTAAACGGTCTGAAACTGAAATGTTAATACGAGTAGCATAATTCGCGTCTTTTCCTGAATTTGCTGAATAAAAACTTTAACAAATATTGAATTTAATATTGCTATATTGATTTATACTGCGAAATTTTCTGTAGATAACATAAAAGATGCAAACATTTTAACCGACTCAAAAATGAACATGTTTTTGATACTAAGAGTATCAAAAACCGCCTCACGAACTAACATTTATTGTAGCAGAAATTATTTTTATGATCTGTTTGACATGTATGTCGGAAGTCGAATGTCAATAGCGATTGAATTTCACTCGAACAATAAGTTTAAAATCATGTTCTGGCATTTTTACTACGTCGAGATGATTAAATGACCTACACACACATTAAAGCAAGTACACAGAATTACTGAAATTCAATTTGATCCGCTAATGCTTCTGAAGATCATAATTTTCAATCACAGGATTCTGGTCTTTAGGTACAACGATTTCCGTGGGTGCAGTTCAATACAATACCTTTAGGTACAAGGCTTACACAAAACTAGATAAGTCTACTAGTGGTCCCGACAGACGTTTTCCTGTCCGAACGTTTGCTTTGTGTCTGACGAAAAATTATAGAAATCGATTGCAGCGCCACCTACCGGATCCAATTGTAAATCTAAACCATCCTCGAATCCACTTGAACACACAAAAAAAATCATTGAAATCGGTTCAGCCGTTTACAGAAGAATTATATTTATAAAGATAAGCTATATTTAAGGTGTAACAGAAATAACGCTAAACCTGAAACGGGGACTATTCTGAAATCTCAAAAAAAATCATTGGTTCAGTACATTTTGTCATGCAAACATAAAAATGAATGAGGCAAATATTTTTTATTTGCCATTTCAAGGTGTGTGAAAAACTGGGTAAGAGTTAAAACAATTTGCCCAAAATGGTCTTTGTAGCGGAGTATCGATATTCCCAGTGAAACTATAGACACATCGCACCCCCGGTACGACACTGTCACTTATGGAAAAATGCAATTTTTCAGGAGAAGCTTTAAAACTTTGACATCTCAAAAAATAATTATATTTCAAGATTTAGACAAGATGAATATCTTTTACTACAACGTCAAACTATCTGTACTACGAATGTAACGTTATCACACCTAGTAAAAGGGTGCTTTAAGACAGTTATTACATATTAACTCATTATTGCAATTTTTGCATAAGTGACAGTGTCGCACCGAGGGTGCGACATGTCTATGGCAGGGCATTTGTGATGACTCTAGTGTGTGAGAAACGGTATTTCCAGTAAGTTTGCGACATCAATTAAAGTAAACGTCCCGACCATTTAATATAATAAACAAGTATGTAGAAATAGAAAACCAGAAGCGCAAGCGCAAGTACATTACGTGTACATCACCAGTTTCCTCACAGCTCTTAAATTGTTACACTTCCTCGAACGATGCTTATCACACCGTGACAAACTAATTGACATGATATCCTATTTACGAGTATGTTGAAGCGTGTGAATGCTATTAAACTAAGGAGATATAATAATAACAAGTCACCAAGCACTTTCAAATAAATTTATTGTGGGTCGAGGTACTAGAAAGCCCGTCATAAGCTTTCTGTCCTAAGGAGGTAGGCGCGTTAGGTACTATCCTGGCTTTACGCGTTGCTGAAGATGACGCGGGAGCCGAGGAGTTGACCCTGGGTGGATGATGACCCGCAGGGTTGATGTAAGGGTGCAGATGTCAGCTAGTGCGTTGACCGCCAGATGTCACGGCAGCGGTTTCCTCGGGCAAATGAACCCGGAACTTGGGACCCTGGAATTTATGTCCAGCAATTAAATAACCGAGCCCTCTGCTAATCCTCTCCTGACGGTGACCACGGAAGCGTAAGCATAAGCGAAAGGCGGATAGTGTACTATTGCGCTTTAAGGCGATTGTGTGTAAAGGTCACCTTCAGAATCGGAGTTTACAAAGTTAAGCAAATAAATAAAAAGGAGTGTGAAGCACATTTAAATTATTAACTACGAACATAAACAATGATTCAAGCAAAGGTTAATGATGGCATAAGAAATTAATAGAAATGGGTGTCAAGAAAAAGATGATGAAACACAATTTTGCAAGTCATTGAACACCATGACACATGAGAAAGCAATGAATTAATTGTCAACACTTACCCAATACGGGGATAACACACTTATTTAAGTATTTTATTTAATAATAAGTATTTATTAGCTTATTTGGGAATTAGGCAGTTTAGGGTGAGACTGCACGTGTGACGTCACGCACAAGTATCGTATCGTGAACGCGCGTCTCAACTGTCCCGACTCAAGCCCGCTCCTCGATCGCAGCTCGCGGCGCGCACAAGTCGAATGGAGTGGGAAACAAACTAGTTCCTAAGACGTGAGCGAGTGAGACAAAACAAAGGCGTAATAAGTGATGTGTACGGGTTGGAACTATATTGCAATGACTTGTCGATTGGTTTGTTTGCTAAGTTTCTAAAATAACAGATGCAACGTTACAATGTATGGTAATTTTTTACAGGGCTCATAAAAGAAAATAAAATGAAATGAGGGAAAATTGTACTATTTATTTATTTATTTAAACTTAATGTACAATAGTGGTACATGGGCGGACTTAATGCATCAAGGCATTCTCTACCACTCAACCTTTGGGTTAAAAAGACTACACTGTGGTAGGTTGTACTGTGTCCATTAAAGTTTTAATTTCATGTGGAACAAAGAAAATGTGTCATGTGATTCAAGGATTCTAAGTACTAACTACATACTTACAGTTTTCAGGGGGCAATTTAGGACTATTAAAGGGTCGGTCAGTTAGTAGTAGAAAAATAAAACAAGTTGGTTGAAACTGAAAACATAGTTAAACTATTTTAGCTAGGTCGATCCAGCCCGTCCCTAGCTGTCCTCCCCCCAGCGACGCCCTAAGCTGAGGCCCGTACCCCACAGGGGATGCCCTTAGCGTGTAGTCGCTGAGTTTGTAAGTTTTTATAAGCCCTGGCTGGAGGCTTTAATGTTTATATTAAGGCCACACAGGCAAGCCCGGTTAAGCAGTCGACAACCTCATAGGTTGAATTTCGAGACGCCACTCAAAAAAATATTTAAAAAAACTATTTTATAGTCCATACATACGTCACAGCGACAAGGATTAATTCACTTCACTATCCCGTCTTTGTTTGTAGAAGTCAACTGAAAAGATTTATTTTTTTCACTTACACTTAAAATAAAACAATGGACGTTTCCATTCATTTCAGAAAATCCACATCTGCTAGAAATAATTCAATTACCTACCTAATAACTGAAACTCTCGGGTCTTGGGGTCCAAGTGCACATAACTTATTTAAAGGTCTCTCAAGACGCATAGTCAAAGTCAATTCATTTATTTCAACCAGACCATTAAAAGGCACTTTTGAACGTCAAATTTACAGTTTAAAATTAAAATATAAGTTACTCTAGTTGACACTTCGCGTGACCCAAGAGCCGGCTTTTACCTTGCTCAAAGAATAAGCATTGCCATACAACGTGGCAATGCCGCCAGTCTTTTGGGTACACTTCCAGTCGACAGCGATGCGGATGAATTTTTTGACGCCATATTTTAGGGTTCATTTAGTTTGGAGTTTTTATTTTTATTTCTAGTGTATATAGTTAGTTAAGTAATTATAAAACAGGTGTAAATATCTATGTAATTACCTACTTAGCTAAAAAAAAAGTAAAACATAGAAGATTTTTTTCTTGAATAAGTATTTACGCTTATCTCGACTAATCTTAAGTATTTGTTGGAGACAAGTTAATTCATCATCATCTGAACACGACAAATTCCTGCATGTGAAGTAAACGTGACCGTCATAGTAAATAGTTCATCACACGAAATGATAATGAATGTTAAGAGAACAAATATTCATACATTCAAATTTATTTAAAACCTGTCTTCAACGATTAATTAATCGATATTCATTACTTCACCACGATACAAGCTGAAACGTGTTTAGTTTTATAGCGAAGAAACACAATATAGTCAGTTTCACTGAATCTGACTTTATTGTGTTTGAGGAAACTTTAAATTATAATTACCTATTCTTAAAACTGAATTTTATACTATAACGTATGTATAATTACAATTTACGTGTGTTTAAACCCTTAAACACACGTAAATTGTAATTATACTTACGTTAAAAATTGTAATTACACTTAGTACGGTTGACACCCGTCTGACAGGGGATTGCAACCGTACTAAGTGTCTGACAATGGACGACGTGATTTCTAATATTATTCCAAGTGAAATATATAAAATCCGACGTAAACGAATTTGAGGTACTTACAATTTTATACACCTTTGCTACCTGATATCAGCTAAAGCCACCATTATTCAAATTTCATAATCGGGGATTGATCTTACCTGTATTAGGGACAACTTTCAGCTTTTAATATAATAATGAAGGTCTGATCGTCGTGGTCTCTTGGGATATTACTGAAGAATTACAGACATAGAAATTGCCATCTACTTCGGTGGTAAAGTATTTAAACACACCACTGCTGTCTCAAAATCGAAATCAGTCCGCCATATTTTTTTACCAAATACAGCAAGTAAAGAAAGATACACTTTAACTATGCTAATAACGCGTCTCCGTCTGACAATAAGTCACGCTTTAGCGAATGTTCCAAGAAACGACGTTAAATTAACATCGATGCGCAGACGCATACAAAAAGCGCGCTGATTACTTTTTATTTGTTCGAGCCGCTGCTAACTTGCTAGTTTCAGAGTCATAGATAAGGTAATAATAGATTGTTTTTCTTTATGTGTCTCTTTAGTGGAGTTTTGTGGTAAATTTCTTCTGTATTAAACCGTTAATCTTAGTTACTGTGGTTTAGTTTATAATTAAATAGCTATCAATCATAATATTCGCAATAAAATTACTTTTACAAACCAATTATTATCAATACTTAGTTCCGACCAAAATTGAAAAGACGTTTAAATGGCACTTTTACACGTGACCATCTTTGTTTCTATTCAAGGGTTTCTTTATTTTGTTTCATTATCAAGTCTGCGCACTCTCTTATTTTATTAACTACAGCTCCATTTATCATCAAACTCGGAGTAATGAGCACGATAATATTCAATTGATTACAATTTATTGTCACTTGATGAATACCAACTTCTACAACTCACGAACATGTATATCGTACTCGCGGCTAAAGAATATCAGCCGCACAGGTCGATCAAGGTTAAGCAACGCTTGATGGGTGACCATCTTAACATACCTAGTTCCCTCCGAGCCTCGGAAAGCACGTTAAGCCGTTGGTTGGCTGTCATTTGTAGATCTTTGGCAGTCGTTACGGTTTGTTAGAAGCCAGTAAATCTGACACCAGTCTTGCCAAGGATTATCCGTGTCACCCAGATAATGGGTTGTGGAGGTCTGGTAGGCAGCCACTCCACGTAAAATACTGGTATTGAGCTGAATCCGGTTTGACTGGTAGCCGAACCCAATATAGTTGGGAGAAGTCTAGGCAGATGATGATGATGTCGTAGAATTGGGCATTTCATGAAGCGGTCGACCATTTTATAAATTGGCCGCCTCAAACGTAACATCTACGACCGAGCCCCGGGGCTCTTATTTCTGTTTGCAGGGTTTACGAGAACCTAGCATCAACGGGATGACAGGAGCTCTATCTAGCTCCGATCATCCCATTCGAATCTAATCTATCCCTGGCGGTGTGCTCTAAGTTCCCTCAAAACTAACATCGGCCAACTTCATGAACTGGCCGACTTCTTACCTGACCACCATAAGCGAGAGACAGTAACGGGGTTACTATCTCAACCATATAAACCACTTGTCAAATCTGTGTCAGGTTTTTGGCTTCTGACTCTCTGTCTGTCAAAAATCTACAAAATAATGACAGCTGGTATTAACAGTTTAACTTTCCGAGGCACGGAAGGGTCTTATTGTGATTTATGTGTAAGTAGAATCACACATATTTTGATGTGATTACTGTCTTCCTGTGCTTAACACTTTTACAAAAAAATACAATCGATTTCCAAATAAAAAAAAAAAGAGTACAAAGTATAAAACAACTTAATTTCGGAAGTCGTTGTTTTTGGTTGTAAAAAAAAATATTTTTCTCTTTTTAGTGGTACCCCAAACTTAACAAAATCACTGGAAAGTCACAGAAAAGGAAAACACGCAATTTAGTCTACTTACTTGGATGATATTATTTTCTATTTCCCCCAGTTATTTTGATTTAAGCACCAAACTTCTCAACCGATTTCAATGAAATTTCTATGGGACCAATCGGAACGTATATCCTTTCACATTAAAAAATAAATTAGTAAGAAATTTTCGAATCGGTTCATAAATGACGGAGTTATGAGGTAAAAAACAACCGAATTGAGAACCTCCTCCTTTTTTGAAGTCGGTTAAAAAACCTTTGAAAAATCTTCCAACAACTACGACAACACTTCATTTAGCCTAATTCATATACCAGATAAGAATATCTGCATCATATTAATTATAACCTTATACAAAAAGTAACATTTAGTTACTACATAACATGCTTCATTTTGTACCAGAAGCAACTCTAAATTATTAATTAAATCACTAGCTTTGGCCCGTGACTTCGTCCGCGTGGAATAGTTACATTGGGTAGCCATTTTTATTTTTAAGAAACTCATTTTTCAAAAACGCTTGAATATGAGTATACTTATTTTTTCATTTATTATATATCTATATATAATTTTTATCAAGTGCCGAAATTGTTCATTGGTTTTATCTTCAATAATGAATATAAAACCAATGAACTCCTATATACACTTCCACCCCTTTTTCAACTCCTTCAAGCCCTTTTCTCGCAATAAAGTCAGCCGATGTCCTTCTCCAAGGTCTAATCTTTCTCTATATCAAATTTCATCTAAATCGGTTCAGCAGTTTAAGCGTGAAGAGGTAACAGACAGACACACTTTCGCATTTGTAATATTATTATGAATGGATTTTTTTTTTTGACTCGTCTTGAATCTACACCCAAAAGCGTGGAAGTAAATTAATGACTAACAATATAATAATAAAGTCATAATTCTTTGCTGCACTTTACAAAGACGACTTATATGAGTATTATGTCAGATACACACATGTTCTCAGAACAACGAGATTAGCACACAATTGAAGGCAGACAATGAATTAGAAACGATAGCAACCCAGTTTTTAGTTCTAACTACCTGCTTTCATGTAAGTGTCGCGTCTCACGAGGCGAGTGTGCAAAATTGACAGCTGTCAAAATTGCAGAACAATGGTGTGGCAACTTGTCAAATTGCAGTTTTAGTAAATTATTTGACTGTAACCAGAGGGGACATTCTTACATTTTCAAACAGCGTTCGTTCACATTCGCATCGCAGTAGCAAACTGTCAAAAAACCCCTAATACCCGGTTCCTGAGGTAGGTACTTTATCGGTCGTTTATCTGCCCGTTAACCACTAAGCAACCAATAGTGTTATGACAAATAGCGTTAACGGACAGATAAATGACCGATAAAGTACTATAGAAACCGGGCATAATATCGATACCAGAAGTATAAATTAACGTAAGGGACATTTACCCAAAATGCCAAATTGCCCCTACGACAGTTAACGTAAGGTTCATTTACGCTAAATGCCAAAATGTCCCTTACGTTAATTGATATTTCTGGTATCGATATGCCTACTGTTTTTGACTACCACAAGTTTTTGACTTTGATTTGCGCTTTGAGACGATATTGCGAATTAAATTTGAACTATTTTTAAGCACCAGAGATGGCTTTCTATTTTATTTTACAGATGCTTTTAAGAGCCAGTTTTCGAGTTAGTCTGAAAACTGTGTGAAAATCGATTGTATGTGCAATTGTTACGCACTTTGTACGAAAGTGCCTGGCCCTGGAACGCAAAGGGCTTTAGGAGGAACACGGATGGGTTTTAGTCAGTAAGAGTCTGACAATCCCTTCTTTTTCGAATTTGGATGAATATGGGAGTCGGATAAATCAATAAACGATGGCTGGAGTGAGTGGAAGATGATATGGTTGAAAAATGTTGATTGGCTAATACCCAGACTTTTTGGTAAGTCTACAACCTAACGAAGTCATTGAGGAATTTAGGAAAAGTAATCCAAGGATGCTTGTTATCCGTTAGGTTGACGGACTGACTTTGACAATTCAAAAGTACCTGATAATGGTTTATTTGTAATAAATGCTTTGACTTTGACTTTAGGCAAAATAAAGTGTTAAGTGCTTCTTTAATTGTAAAACCCACCCTCAGCCGGATCAAGCCTCCCCAAACGACAATCCTGGAGCCGCCTCTGGGGGTGACTACTAAGATGACAACTCATAAAGAAGCACGGAAGTAGTCATGTTTTGCCAACACCAAACAAATTAGGATAAAGACTGTAGAATGGTGTTCATTATTGATACCGTGTACACGAATTAAGATTAAATTTCTGTGTCAAAAATCAAAGCTTTAAAAATTTTTCGGTGATATTAATGACTGGAGCCCGACCCAACAAACTTGGGAAAAGACTAGGCAGATAATGAATATATGCTTCTACATGTTACACAGTGCGAGCTAGCGTGCGAGTCAGGCTGCCAAGTAGCTGCAGTGCAGTAACTCGTATCGTTTGGACGTATCTTACGAGTTACCGCCACGTGCGAGTTTGATAATACCTGGCATCCGAATTACTTCAACATTTTTTGTTTTTACTCGCCTGCCGCTTGACCTCGCACATGGCAGTAGCTCGGACATCACTGGCTTCGTTCGGACGCGTTCGGCAGTAACTCGGCAGTGTCAGCCAGGCAGTTGCCAGTGGAACTTGTATTTTTTGTGTGCTGCACTCACAAGAGACTGGGCAGCTACTATCATCGTGTAGACAGCTAAGGCGAGCCGAGCGACTGGTATACGAGTAGATAATCCGAGTAACCGTTTACTGTCTAGGTAGCAGCTCGCACTGTGTAAACTAACCTTTATAGACAAATTTCCATAGACAGAGAATAAGGCAAATTAAGTAAATATTACAATGAGATATAATTGTCTACTATTGTTTATGCTGACTCGTGTACCCCAGCACTATTAGATATTGCGGAAAAGTAACAAAATGAATGCTATCAATGAGGCATGTTATGATAATGGCAAGAATTATCCTTTTTGTCTTTGCCGTGGATTGCCTTTTACATAATCAATAAACCGATACTTGTATAAAAGTAGCATTAATGATGCCTCTCATTGGAAAGATAGGTATATTTATGTATAGTATATTTATTATACGTTTAGGATATTATAAGCTCTTTCCTTGTGATTTTTATGTATTTTCTTGCATTTATGATTTTATATTTATATTAATAGGTAACCATAAATATACATCTATCTATGAGACAAATATAATCTATTATGAGATTAGGTTTTATAAGTTTCTACTTTGTTTTTCCCATGCGACCACCAACCTGCCAGGGTTGCGGAATTTGTTCGAAAGAGTCACCGCGGCCCTGGGGGGCTACTCTCTAAGCCCGAAATCCGTAGTTTCGGGATTAGTTCCGGGCGTGTTCTAGTCCGTATTACCTAACCACTAATAATGAATGACAACACGATTTGACAGTTACTGTCAAATCGTGTTGTCATTCATTCTTAGTTCAGGTTCGGAACTAATCGTTAGTCCGTAGGTGAAACTGCGGACTTGGGGTTTAAAGAGTAGCTCCCTGGAATGCAAAGGGCATTAGGACGAACTTGGATAGGTTTTAGTCAGTTAGAGTCTGACACTCCCGCTCCGCCCGGAGCGGAAGGAGAAATTTGATGATTTCCCATGCTCAAATAAATTGTATGTAAGTAACAGTTGTATGAAAAAGCACGTTTGTTATCATATCACTATCTCTTTATCTAAGTATGCCATTATTCATGCAGTAGACGAAAATTTGTACAAGAAATATATGAAGCTAAACATGGATGGATAAGAAAACAAGTAACAAATAAATAAAAACTATAACACAACCATTTTTGGAATAAATACTAAAAAAATGTGATCATTCAGACATTTCACTATTGAATAAACGAATAGGTTCTTTGATTGAGAGCAATGTAAGTATTGGTATGCGTATTTCAACAATATTCATTGCGTTGTTTACTTTGGCGGGCAGACGAATTTTTCAATCAAATGAAGCAATGGACTAGGCATTTCCCCCAAATTCCTTCAGATTGTGATAGAAAACGTGTTACGCATTTACATCAGAATATTTAATGTTTGGCATTTTAGTGTAACGTTTTCAATTTTGTTATATTAAAATGCATTTTTGATTAAAAAATTCAAACTTCCCCCTGTTATTTACCTACTCGTATAAGATCGGTCGTTAGTATCATGCAAATGAAATATAATATGTTTCGGCTCTGCTTATACCATATCAAAACAATCGTAAAGATACTTCCAACGCTGCCAAAACAAAGCAGTCATAAAGTCATTTGAACACTTTTAGCACCTAAACAATAATAGGAAAAACAACCCATAGATATTTCACACGACTTCAACAAAATTACCCTAATTACATAACTAACTAAAATAAAATCAAACAAAATACGAACATTTTGACGCAAGCGTGCGACACAGACGCGTGTTTCCGCCGGAAGTTCTCCAGCAGCCATATTAAAAACAATAGAACCAACATAAACCACATCACTGCAATTTGAATTTCGAACACTCCAAAATCACAGAGTAACACACCAAGTCAGACACTGCATTTTTTTGATAACTTTTTATTATTATTTTTCCATGTTTTTTTTTTCTTAATTAACTTATGTAGTGCATGTATTAGCTACGAACACTAAGCGGTCACTAAACAATACAATAATAGAATCGATGTAAACAACTATGCGTGTGAAAGCAAGATACATACAAGTAATGTGCGCAAGAGTCGCTCACGAGTTAACATCCGAATGGCGGCGCTAGCGTCGCGTCGCGAGAAATCATAGTGGGTAATGAAACTCAGTTTTCACATGTGATATTGTTTAATTTTTCACATGGTAACTATTTTTTTCTATTATACTTATCATACATTACTTAATAGTGTTAAATTAATCTATAATGTGTTATTTTTATATTGATATGATTGGGATTGTCAGTAGTCACGCACAAAAACAATTAAATTCACGCTAAAGTGTGTTTGGACTAGAGTAACGATTGAGATAAATATTTAGAGGAAGTTAAATCGTTTATATTGATTAACTTTAATTCTTTAATACATATTATTTAGTTATGTTTTAAGGATGCTTTTTTCAGTAGGACTTGATGAATACCTTTAACCCTGAATATTTTATTTATTTATTTTATTTTAATCTCCACTACTCAATTACACATCAAGGATCAGAATAAATACGCTATAAAAAATTAATGTCATTTATTAAAACTAGGCTAAGAATCAATACTCGTTAAACAGTAAAAGTTTTACAAAAGAAAGTCCCCTCAGACCATTTTTATTTTTTTTGAAATGGGTTTAGAGCAAACCTAAATTTGACTCTAGTCTAGGTCATAGATGACAGAGACAAAGTCGACGATGGAGCGGCTTACCCAGAAGAAGCCTGTTCACTTCCCAGTGTTAAAGCATATTATTGATAACTCAAACATATATTTGTCCACGTGAAAAAGAGGAAACAACGAAAAAAAAACTGGAATCTCTACATCCAAATTACTCTGCGCCAATCACTCATGCGCAAACTTAAACACAGTCGTCAATCTTGTACGCATTCCAAGTTACTTAATTATTTATTTTACTCACTACGATATAATTGAGGAGCTCGTGGCTAAATAATAATAGCCGCACGGATCAACCTTCAAAGTTAAGCAACGCTTGCCGAGGTCGGTCTGTGGATGGGTGACCATCTTAGCATATCAAGACTGAGAAGGTCCCGACTGTCATTTGTAGACCTTTGGCAGTCGTTACGGATTGTCAGAAGCCAGAAAATCTGACACCAGTCTTGCCAAAAAGTATCGTGTTAATGGGTTGCGGAGGTCTAGTAGGCAGTCGCTCCACGTAAAATACTGGTATTCAGCTGAATACGGTTTGACTGGAAGCTGACCTCAATATAGTTGGGAAAAGGCTAGGCAGATGATAACTACAATATTATTATTACTATTTAATGATGATTTTAATTATTTAATTTATTATTAAATAATCTTTAAACAGGTTATTGACCCAACAACATAGTGTGGACACTTTCTCAGACAACTTTTACTTTTTTAAACTCGACATTTACTTAAATGAGTATCGATGAAACTGGTGTCTGTCGGCTTGGTTGAAGGGATCGAGTTACTTTTTATGACGTTAAGTCCCTTCACTGAGGTTTTGATGGTTAATTAAGTTGAACTGTGGAATAAAGTGAAATTGCAACATGTTACTGTATACTGTACGCTTTTATAAGATATTTTTCCTCATGCACTGTATTGAGATAAGCCTTAAAAATAACGGCTTTCCAGTTTATACAAAGGAAACAAAAATAAACACGAAATAAATTATTGATCTACAAACATTTTTCGTCGTAACTAATACCAATAAAAAATGTTTTATATTCGGCTAAATAATATCTATACAAAAAAAAAACGTTCGCAAGTAAAAAAAAACAATAAAATTAACTCGCACCATTGCCGCAACGTGGCGCTAGTGTTTTTAATAACTCTCGATAAACCAGCGCCACCAAGCGGCTACACGCGTAAACGCGACATAATTTCCAGTAGCGTGAACACATTAAACTTGCGCTCGCGCATAACATAACAATGCCTCGTTTGTTACAATTTTTAGCTTCATGCGATAGATGGCATAATTATACATACTAGCTTAGTATTTTCGAACACAACGGTTGTGTGGTTGGAAGTGCAGCAGAAAACGGGGCTAGGTTTGGTTCCTAAATCGGTCATAAATTTTAAAATATCCAATGGTCAACCCTTCAGGATACTATGAACTTATAGAGGTATGCGGTACAGAGAGTAAAGTCCCGCATACCTCCACCGAAAAGGGGAGGTTCCTCCGAACCAGACGGTTGTTGTGTTTGGTGGGCAACTGCCCGATAGTTGATATTCGGACTGTTGTATATGTTCAAATCGCACGGAGAACTTTGCTTGCGCGATGCAGGATTTCGTTATTAGTTCGTCGTAGATGGCACTGCGGTTCTTTTTGTTGCCGTACAAATTTCGTTTCTTAATTTTTCATGTGATGCCGCTACAAACTTACTCTTGAAAGTCCTTGTTTTCTATAAAAGGGTAATTTACTTGCGATCTATGAGAAACGATTTTTGCAAGGAATTACATCTACCTGCTTAGTTGGAAAATATGTTATAATGGTGGAAACTACAGAAATTGCCTCAGATTTGTGCCATGACTCAACTTAATATAATTCAATTTAAACAATAATAAAAATATCCATTATAATCAACCAAAACTATTTACATCTGTTTTTATAAATACTTAACTAACTATATACACTAGAAATAAAATAAAAACTCATAAATAAATTAACCCTAAAATATGGCGTCAAAAAATTCATCCGCATCGCTGTCGACTGTATGTGTACCCAAAAGACTGGCGGCATTGCCACGTTGTATGGCAATGCTTATTCTTTGACCAAGGTAAAAGTCAGCCCTAATAATAATTAAATTGATGGTGAGATTGAAAATGGCTTCGCCAAATATCCAAGCCATAGATGTCACACACCATCATAAAACTCAGCGATCTTCAAACCACCATATAAAATAAGAAAGATCACTCTAGATTAGAAAACTGCAAGGTTAACTGAACATTCTAGTTTACGAACATAGTCATAGAAATAGTTTTCCGCGTAACTGACAGAGTGGTTATAACATCGTGGTTAAACTTGGAAAGTAGCCGACTTAGTCAGTTTTTACTTGATGTTTAACGCACTTATTTAGCGTTGGAAATGGCTTTTCTACCTGGACCAGAATAGTTTAAGGTGTTAAGAGCTAAGCCTGCAAAGTTCGCTGAAGAATGGACCTACTGGACGGCCTAAAAGAATTTAGAATTTGAGATCTTTGGAACAACAAACTCTATGTACAAACGCCAGCACATCAAACAATCTGTCAAATGTATTTAATAGATTTGCAACTTTATCGCTAAAGCATTAGGTTCAAGGTTGATTGGGAAAATTAGACAGTTTCGGGTAGTTTGATGTGCTGGCGTCTGTACTCTATCATACAACACAAAGTTCCATTTCTGTTGCAACCACTTAGGCCAAACTTCTTGTACTGAAATCATTTCCAAATTATTGTAACATACGCGTGACGTCACTATGATGGTACGATTTTTACCAGAGACGTGACGTCACGTGTGTTTTCAACGCTCTGTACTGTATTGTCTTCACTTTTGGTTTACGTGAAAAAAGAAAAATACGTGTCCAATATTTTATATTTGTCACCGGAAAATAGCAAACTCCGTAAGATCATAAAATAACTTAAGAGATTGTAAACTCTCGATAAATTGTCAACTGAACATTTTTAATACTTTTTACGCATCAAAATTTGATAGTCTTTAATCTCGAGAAGTCATTCCGAGAAATTGTGGACTAACATAAAATGGCGACCAATCAGAGCACAAGTGTACAATTTAGCCGTTTTCAAATAAAGTAAACCTGGAAACAAGGCTCTCATTGGTTTATTCAGAGAAAACAAAGACCAATGAAGGGCCATGTTTCCAATTCAACTATCACACCAAAACAGATAAATTGTAGACCAGACAGCTGATTGGTCGCCAGTTTATGTCAGTCCACAATTTCTCGGAATGACTCCGCGAGGTTATAGACTATCAAATTTTGATGCGTAAAATCTCTCAAGTTATTTTATAATCTTACGGAGTTTGCTATTTTCCGATTTTGACAACGGCGACCCCATGACGCTATTATCTAGCGTGTGGCCCTAATTTGGTTTTAAATACCCGATCACAGCTAAGGCATAACAGCTGACCGGCGGAATTAAAAGTATAAGTATATGAGGGCTTACGTCTCTCTTTACGTATTTGCCATTTTCCGTAGATGGTTTCAATTCGCTTTTTTTCGTCCGTATAGTAAGTTTTCAAGAACCAATCGCATCACTTGAATTGCGAATAATTTGTGACAGGTCAATATTTTTCTAGCAACCGGGGGTTGTCTTACCAATTCACTTCTGTCTGGTAAAAAATATAAGGCGTGCTCTGCCAACCCTAGCTAACATCTAAAAATATAACCCTTCTGTACAAGCGGTACATATAAGGCAAGGAAAGTACTGTGGTCCTCCGACTTTTTATCGCCCACTTATTGCATGCACTCTCTCCTGGTCAATGCGCAGACGCAACACACGTGCTCAAACGAGATGGAAGGAGGAACAACATGTGATTTATGTAAGGAGGTACAAAAATGCTAGTGAGAAATCAGCAAAGGTTGGATTGACTCTTGAGTACTTATCGTGTTTCCCAGTTACTGGGTTTTGAAGGTAAATAATATGTAGTCACTTTTGATTATACTGAAAACAGATCCCAACATGGTAAGGAAAATGATTAAGATTTGAGGAGATTGCGTGGAGTATAAATCACTAGATAATTGCAAACACTATATGGGTTATAAAATTTCTCGAGCGATTATAAATTGACAATAAACTAATATAAAGATTAATTAAAGAGATTTTTTCTTTTCTCATCGGCGATCTGTGTTGACTCAAGTCAATTTCTGCCATTAATTGGATTTCTGCGAAGAAATTAATTAAAAGAATATATCTTCTGCAATAATGCGCCAAAAATCTGTGGACTCTTGCATTGCATGCTTTTGCAACACGAAAGAGATGGAGTTAACATTAGGCAGAGCTAAAAACGATACTTATACTTCACAGCTTCACATAGACAGATCACACACCACAGGTGAGATAGTGGTCATCTTAGGACAAATCCATCTTCCGCTACACTATTCGTAACCTCTGCAACTCCTGAAAACCAGTATCAAATATGAGCGACAACTAGAGCCAATGAAGCTTGACGAGGACCGGAGAGACGGTGCAAAGAACGGCGGAGGAGCAAGAAGAACACAATATCCACTTTCCTCCTTATAAAGCAGAAGACAGAACAGAGCCAAGTCAATAGGCACAAAGGGTTTAAAAAAAAACGTAACAAAAAAAACACAAGGGTACAACTGCTATATTGCTTGCTGTCAAACGTACATAAATATCGACAAATCTTTCATCAACTCTATCTACTTAGCTTCTAAACAATTAATATCAATCAGTCTTCAACCTCAGCCCTTTTAACATAAATCTAAGCTGCTCGGCTATTTTTAGCACTACCTCTATGTAAAATATATTGTCTAGAAGTTCTTGTTGCTTATTGTGAGATATTGGCATTCACTCGCGAATCGCCTTGCACTGTACACAAGCAAATTAGAATTCTAAAATATTTATACAAATTTCCATTTTCCTTCTTATAAATCAGAAGACAGAACAGAGTTAAGTCAATAAACACAAAGGGCATGGTACACCTGCCAGCTTGCTATCAAATGAACATAGATATGGACCAAGCTATCATCAACTCCATCTACTTAGCTTCTAAACGATTAATATCAATCAGTCTTCAACCACAGACCTATTAACATAAATCTAAGCTGCTCGGCTATTTTTAGCACTACCTATATATGAGATATATTATCTAGACGTTTTTGTTGCTTATTATGAGAGACCGGCATTCATTCGCGAATCTTCTTTCACTGTAGACAAGCAAATTAGAATTCTAAACATGTTTATTAGGCAAAAAAAATACAAAGCAGTTTTGAAAAAGCACTTGATTTAAGAGTCTTTCTCTTTTATTAATTAGATAGTTTGTCTCGCTTGTGGTTTTACTTTGTAATTGATATAGCTAGAAAGAAGTTAGTGTTAAAGATAGAGATCTAGGTACGGAAGAAGACGAGCGTGATGATGACATCTTAACAAGTTCTAGATCACTGGTTCCCAACCTCCTTTTGCTCGGGCGCCACTTTGATTTATTTGATTTTAGCTGGGACCGAAAGATCGGAAGAAAAATTTACTGTGTTAATCTAAAAATATACTTAAATCATCATATAATATCTTCCCAACTTGCATAACTTTTGTAATTTAGTCAATTTTAGATTTTTTGGTACCTTTTTTTTTTTTTTTTAAGGATGGGAAATCATCAAATGACTTCTTCTGCTCTGGGTTGAGCGGAAGGGCGTGTCAGACTTTTACTGACTAAAACCCATCCGTGTTCCTTCTACAGCCCTTTGCGTTCCAGGGCCGCGGCCGCGTGACTCTTTCGAACAAATTCCGCAACCCTGGCAGGCTCAGGCCCTAGCGGGCCCCGTCTTCTATGCTGACATCTCTTTGAGGCGCGCGTGAAACACAACGCGCCATCGACCCGGGCCTGGTGGTGATCGGACAGCGAGCCACCCAATGCTCGCCGTCCGCAGGCCCGCGCCTACGGTGGCCGGGGATCGCCCTGCGACTCCCGACGCCCGGGGCGTCTTCTCCTGTTGCGGCGGTTGGGGCGACGGCCTTGCCTTTCCCTCGCGCGGCCCGCCTCCTCCTTCGCTAGCATTACTGCTTCGCTCACACGTCATGCTTGTCGCAAATAAACTCTTTTTCTTTCTTTCTATCAATTCGAAACTAGAAACATATAGGGGCAAAGATCAGAGAGTGCGGGATTTTTACCTCAATGAAACCACCCTGGTGATCACCATCCGCACTGGGTTGGCGATCAGAGTCCCCACTCTGAGCGCCCGTGACCCTGGAGACAGGTAGGTCTCCAGGGTAAATGACGCAGGCGGGGTTTCGGCGTTTAGGCGTCGAGGCTGTTGCCTCCCCGACGCCTCCTTCTCCGAGC
>NDFZ01005364.1:216219-418349 GCA_002192655.3 Mamestra configurata | reverse complement strand
CCCACTCTGAGCGCCCGCGACCCTGGAGATCCACCTGCCGTAAATAACACAGGCGCTGTTACGGCGTTTAGGCGTCGAGGTGGTTGCCGCCCCGTGTCCTCCTTCTCCGAGCGGGTTCAGCCCTCTCACGGAAGTACTGAAACTTGGTCTCGACTCCGTTTATTTATGCAGAAGCTATTTGCTCTTCCAAGGAGTTTCACGAATAATTCCATATGGACTTGTTTAACAAAAGCGAACAGGGCGCGCGGACAGGACGCTGTGACGAAAATGTATGTCATCTGTCTGCGCTCCCGCGACGACGCTAAGTATATTTCGTTCCTTTGACGCTAGGTGTAAATTTTGTCTTGTCAGCGCCATGGCCGCGCGCCCTGTCCGCTTTATATATCAAGTCCCATTTGTAACTGAACCCAGACCAAAAACAACGACTAGGATATGTAACCAACATGTACCTGTCCATATTCACTGGAGAAAGGTATCATCCGCGTCCGAGTAACAGCTCAAGATTGTCGAACACACTCACTCATTATAATCTGTGATGCAACTCGTTACAGGCTCGCACTTAGCATGCCTGTCTATGTTACCTAAGGTATTGTGTCAGGGAGTATGTGCATGAGTCAACAGAGGCCAGGAAACAGCGGTATTGATCATATCTATCAGTAATTAGAAAATTGCAGGGAAATTACTGTTTGGACGTTTGTGACATGTTGTAATTACCACCGAGCTTGCGTGCTGTTGTTTGCACATCTTTATACTACAGTACAGACAGAGTACATTAAATATATAGGTATAGTACAGACGCCAGCACATCAAGCTGAAACTGACAAATTTTCCCAATCAACCTTAAACTTAATGTTTTAGTGACAAACTTGAATTGAAAATCTATTAAAGAAATTTGACTAAATTTGAATTTGAATTTGGTAAAGAATCTATCAAATGAAATTAAAATGTGTAACTGATTGAGTGTTGTTGGCGGAATTGCGTTTTCATGAACCTACTTATTACAATTAAAAACTAACATCTGGCTTAAACCAAAAAAGATTTTTAAACAGAAACTGAAAGTTTCCTGCAGAAAAGGTTGAAGTTGATTTTCCTGTACCGAATCTACCATATTTTTCAGTTATACCTAACAATTACAATGTGAACCTACGTAATAGTGCAATCGTAACAATACTATACCTCAAAAAGTAAACTTGTTAGTTTGTAAGAAGTCCTCTAGCGGCCCGTTTCAATAACGTATCTACCTTTAACCAACTGTCAAATTAGCTACCAACAGTAGCTGAAACGTCATGGATGTGTGAAGTATCGAGAATGGATAAAGTGAGGAATGAGTTCATTAGAAGTAGCTTAAAAGTGGCGCCAATAACGGAAAGATTGAAAGGGAACCGCTTATCTTGGTATGGTCATGTGAAGAGGAGGGATGAAATGCACGTAACTAAAAGAGTTATGAATATAAATGTGGATGGATGGACAGGGAGAGGGAGGCCAAAGAAAAGATGGATGGATTGTATTAGGAGTGATATGAAAGAAAAGGGAGTTAGTGATAGCGTGACGGTTGACAGGACAGAACGGAAGAAAAAAACGTGTTGCGCCGACCCCAAGTAACATGGGATAAGGGCAGGAAGATGATGAGTAGCTGAAACGTCATGTTACAAAGGCAAAAATGACGGCTACTGTTGGTAGCTAATTTGACAGTTGGTTAAAGGTAGATACGTTATTGAAACGGGCCGTTAGGTTACTGACCTGATTTTAAAAGTTCTTTCGCTGCTATGAAGCTACACTCACTGTGCGATATAAGTAGCATGAAAATTGCACAGTTTCTGTGGGAATCGAAACCTGTGAGGAAAAGCTGGAACTCATGATAATCTCACACCAATGACAGCCCCATTCTGTGTTTAGACAATTACTGTAAGTACATTCCACGTTGCCTGGAATAGATCGCGTAACGCGATAATCCCGCCCATTGTAAATATGTGTTTAAGTTTGTAGTTGTATTTTAATGATATTTCGGTGTAAAATTAAGGAGTTATCTAATACACTTCTCATCAAAAAAATCGAAACACCTCGCAGTTTATGATTTGATAAGGATTATCAGAAAAATGTGTATATTTAGGAATAAATGTAAAATGTCATTTAATAGTGAGTAGTATGAGGTTTTTAAATCCTAATGTTAATGTTCTAAATTCAAATTAAGTCTTCATAGGTTTCGTATTTTGTATAATGAGTAATTTTTACCCTGTATGGAATATGAAGGAAATGGGTAAAACAACACGCGTAAATGAAAAAAAATGTAAGAAACGTTTATTTAATAACTTGTATTCCCTCCGCGAGCTCTTATTACTGCTTCCATACGGTTCTTCATCGATCGGATGAGAGTCACGATCACATGTTGTGGTATATTATCCCATTCCTCTTGGATTGCATTTTGCAGCTGGCTAAGTGTTTCTGGGGCTGGATCTCTTGCTCGAATTCGTCTCTTTAATTCATCCCATAGATGTTCAATGGGATTCATGTCCGGGCTTCTTGCTGGCCATACCATAATGGAGATACCGACTTCGGTAAGATAATCTCGTACGACGCCCGCGGTGTGAGCTCTAGCATTGTCGTGCATGAATATGAAGTCGTTGCCAATAAAATGTGCATAGGGCATCACATGAGGTTCAAGACACTGTTCGATGTACCGATGAGAGTTTAGTGCAGGCAGCCGTGGCCCAGATACAAAGGCAAGTTCTGTCTTACCGTCGGCGCTGATTCCTCCCCAAACCGTCCACGAACCGCCACCATAGCTGACCTTTTCTTCAATGCAGCATTGTGCAAAGCGTTCTCCATCTCTTCTGTAGACCTTGTTCCTTCCGTCGTTACCATACAGCATAATTTTACACTCATCAGAAAACAGTACTTTGCTCCACTGAAGGTATGACCAAGTTAGGTGCTCGCGTGCAAAGTTAAGGCGCGCTCTTCGATGGTCTGCAGTTAATTTCGGCCCATTCGCTGGCTTATGCGGTGCCAATCCGCGTTCCTTCAACCTTCTTCTTATTGTAGAGTCACTTACAGCTACTCTTCGTACAACGCGAAGCTGCTGCTGCAGTTGAAAAGCGTTAAGGCGTCGATTTCGTAAAGAGGTTGTTACAATAAATCGATCATCTCGCTCAGAAGTGACCCGATTCCTGCCAGATCCTGAACGGCGCGTGAACGAACCAGTCTCCCGATAGCGTTTGTAGACTCTATGAACAGATGATAAGCTTAGATGCAATCTTGCAGCCACAACACGCTGACTAAGTCCAGAATCCAGCAATGCCACCACTTGGGCGGCTTCTGCGGGCGAAGTATCCATATGTTTTAGAAAAAAAAGTTTTTTCAGACGTCCCAAAGTCACAGTAAATGAAATAAGAAACAAAAAGTTTAAAGACAAGCGCTAATTTTAGTTTTTAAACGAGAAACGTACTCCAACCCTAAATACACATTTGTCTCAAAACAGTGATTAATTTCATTTATAGGATAAACAAATGAAATTCTAATTTCGAATTTTGATTTTTTTCTTCTTACTGTAATGACCAAACTGCCAGCTACACAATAATGTTTTTTTTTTCATGGAATTAATTCTCTTTTGTAAAAAATTAGGACAAAAACAATAAAAGCGAAAGTGTTTCGATTTTTTTGATGAGAAGTGTATATTATTTAGGTATATATTAGATCTCTCCAACGATAAACAAAACAACACAGCTGTCTAACATTATTGTCAGACATTCATTCACTACTTCACTGTGTAATATACACAAATGCTGATTCTAAAATCTCATACTGCAAATCACATACGAACAATCACTAAACTAAGTGCTAGTAAACATACCAACAGACAACAAAATAACGACATTATTAGCTAAATAACCGGTTATTTGTATCGTTACCATGTCATTTGTATCGTTATTCGCAAAGTTTAGTAGGTCAGTGAGAATTGTCACTGTAATTGACACAAATTCGCACTGTCATGGCGGCAGCGGCATCTTGTGATGTTCTATTGTTTTCTTTTCTATTGCAAAGCAAGTGCTGATTTAGCTCAAAAATGTGAAACTATGCGCTACGACCCCGAAGATACGTGCGGGTCGCGAGATGATTTATTGCTACAGAATGAATGATTATAGCATACATAACAAACATGACAAATAGCTGTTCTAGGGAACAGCTATTTTGCGGGCCTGCGGACGGCGAGCGTTGGGTGGCTCGCTGTCCGGTCACCACCAGGCCCGGGTTGATGGCGCGTTGTGTTTCACACGCGCCTCAAATAGATGTCAGCATAGAAGACGGAGCCCGCTAGGGCCAGAGCCTGGCAGGGTTGCGGAATTCGTTCGAAAGAGACCCCGCGGCCCTGGAACACAAAGGGCTGTAGAAGGAACACGGATGGGTATTAGTCAGTAAGAGTCTGACACGCCCTTCCGCTCCACCCAGAGCGGAAGAAGTCACTTGATGATTTCACATCCTTAAAAAAAAAGGGAACAGGTATTTGTCATACAAATATGTCGGCATTTTGTCGGGTTATGACATCATACATAAATGTACTCAGTACTTGCTTTAACTTTTATTTTAATTTTTGATCCTATAGTGTTTTTTTTCACAATCATTATTTGGTATTGAAATATCCCTTAAAACTAACCAATAGATATAAAGTTACCCTTAAGTTTTTCAGAGAGGCCATCGGAGTGAACTTTTGCTACATGTCGAGAAAATTAAGAAACAAGCAAAGTCAAAGTCAAAGTCAATTCATTTATTTCAACTAGACCATTAAAAGGCACTTTTGAACGTCAATTTAAAATTAAAATATAAGTGACTCTAGTTGTCCATTCGCAAAAAGTAGATTCTTATGGAGAAGAACGGACAAGAAACTCAATAGTTACTCTTTTCAAATATAAGTTTTACAATATTTTGTATACATAGGTACATTGATCAATTGATTATATTATGTGAGCACAATGCACCCAACATTACACTAATATACAGCACACACTTATAATAATAATAATAATATAATAATATCTTATTAACACAAACGCCAATCACTCATAAGACTATGAGAAATGTAGATAGATCGCGTGTGATAACACCACGGAAACGGATATTATATTGGATGCGCAAGAGCACCTTAATCTTTACGAGACGAGACTTTACACCCTCTTTCTAGTCGACTAGCATTGACTTCTATTTAATTTATTATAAGGATCAAGAATGAAATTACTCCTTGACACAGTTTTCCAAAAAAGATGATTAATAATTCACGAAGTTTTGCCACCACTCAATAAAGACAAGCCAAAGAAAAGACCATCATGACATAGAAAGAAAGCATAATATTTCTTTCGCACTTACATGAAACACGCACGGTACATGGAAAAAAAAGAAATTTAGGTACCTATGCAAAGAACTAAGTGTGTCTCACGGCTGCACTAAAAAGGTCCATTACATTTATTTGCCAGACAGTGTCTGACGCTAGTTTTCTAATGAACCAGTGACNGCAGACATCGTCACCGCTTGCAAACCTGCTGAGTTGCAAAAGTCGCAGTCAATTCAAGCGACTATAACGAAAGGGGGTAAACAGAGCCGCTTTACATCCATCTCGGGTTCGAAACAGCGGAATCCGAACAAGGAGACGTGTGACAAGGATGGCTTCATCATGGTGGAGAGGAAAAAGAAGAAGAAGCCATCTTGTCGGAACCAGTGCGGCACCGCGCTGGCAGGACCAAACATGCTGCTGCGTCCAGCAACACCTACGACGCAGCTGTACGTGTCCCGGCTACATCACTCCACGAAGGTTGAAGAGATCGTGGAGTACATGAGAGTGAAGACCAACTGCACTTTGAGGGTCGAGAAGTTGGAGTCGCGTCACAACACAAACTTCAAGTCGTTTGTGGTGCGGGTTCCAACTCACCAGCTCGAGGTATTCCTCAAAGAAGAGTTTTGGCCGAAGGGTGTCGTTTATCGACGTTTCCGCGGCCAGCTGCGCGACACCAGTCAGCGAAACACGACGCCGTCATTTCGTGTGCAATAGTTAAATAAGTTATATTAATATGTATTAGTTTATTATTGTTTTAAGATTATTTTGTGTAATATGTCTATGGGCCTCAGCAGCCTGATAATAAAATGATTATTATTATTATTATTATAACAAACCAGTGGACTGATCAGAGTAGGCAAAAAAAAAGCTTAATATGCCGCAAACGGATCCTTGGATGGAAAAAAACGTTGTAGCAAACTCTCAATATTTTTATACGCCTATCCAACGATACCCCATACCATGGGATAGACGATTAAAAAAAAATAGGGCAACCTAAAAAAAAAAACCAAGATTTTATTTTACCACTTTGTCAGCGTGTTTAATGTACCCAATTTTCTAACGCTAAGCGTCTCTGAGCTGAACCGCGGACGTACAGACAGACAGACAACAGACGGACATGGCGAAACAATAAGGGTTCATTGTTGACTACGGAACCCTAAAAAACAAGCGAGCAAAACGAAAAAAAATATTAAAAAAACCTTATTAGAAAACCTAGCATAGCTGAAATTGTAGTTTGATAACTACAACTTCAACATGATGATGTCACCGGAAAATTTAAGACTCCGTAAGATTATAATAAATCTTTATTAGATTATAATTTCCAGATATATTTTGAAAAAATCGTTTTGTATACAATAAATCCCATCCAAATTCAATAGTTTCCGATACATCCGTGTCTTATTTAAAAAAATAGTTTACAATTTCACGCGAAATTTTACAATCTTACGGAACTTAAATAAATAAATAATTACAATCCTTAGCTGAACGCACAATTAATGCATTCCCAAAACGTATTGTGCGTGACGAGAAATGTCCACCATGCATCGGTGGCGCATCACCGTACGTTTTGTAGCCCGATGATAAACGGACATGACGGAATAAAATAGGTAATAGGGTATATTACTGAAAAAAATAGTCCGCCAGATAGATTTCCAAAAAATATTGAACAATTTTCTTTTATCACGTAAACAAAAAACGAAGACGATACAGTGCGTTGAAAACACGCGTGACGTCACTTTGCTGGTAAAAATTGTACCAATAGAGTGACTCAGATTCAGATTCATTTATTTGCAAAAGCATGTGTACTTTATATATACATGGTATTATTTATTTATTTAAACTTTATGTACAATAGTGGTACATGGGCGGACTTAATGCATCAAGGCATTCTCTACCAGTCAACCTTTGGGTTATAAAGACTATACTGTGGTAGGTGTACAATAAATAAAATTAAGATACAAAATTGAATTTTAACATTTTGGAAAGAATATACAGATAATATATATAATACTAATAAAATACATATATATGCTAAAATAATAAACTAATAAATATGATATATAATAATCATACCGATTAAGAGAATTCATAATAATCATGACGAAGGAAGGTATTTCATTGGCTCAACATATTTGACCATGGCTGGTGTACAAATTAGGTCGAAGATAATAAAATTACAAAACAAAAATACAAAGAAAAACACTATAAATAAATCAACAATTGACATTGATAATATTAAATTAAAAAATAGGTCAATAGTTATGCAATTCAAAATAAATAGAACATATATTATTCAGTCAGTAGGTATCTTCAGAGCGATTTATCATTTAAAAATTCATTAAAATTATAATAGGCTTTTTCTGACAGTATTCTTTTTAATGTTTTCTTAAACTAGTCTGTATTTAATTTCTTAACACAGTTAGGGATAGTGACGTCACGCGTGTTGTCAGATTTTTTTAGAAAAGTACTCTACTGTGCTTCTGACGTATACTCTCCGAAATGTTATAGATGGTAAACCGGCAGGGTGTTCTTCCGTACCTTCCGTCCGAACCTTAACCAATTATATTGCAGTGTGTAACTCAGACTTGAGACTGACCTAAGGGTCAGCCATAGGTGCTAACGATGACATCAAAAGTGAACTTTATCTACCATTACGCCCGGCATAATCACCTTCATTTTCTACTCAGTAAAAGTCACGGGTCGTCAAGATATAAATAACTTTCGTTACATAACTTTAGTATAAATAATTCACGGAACTCATTCGGTACTGGTGATGGGATAATTAAGGTGTCATCGCGAGATTATGGGTTTCTCTTCGATTTATCATAAAAGTTGAGCAACTCTGACATTGGTGGACGTTAGGTGTACATGGTTGTACGTTTTGGAGAGTTTATAAAATAAGTGTTTATTATATTAATTTACATTCAACCGCATCGCTGTCGACTGGAAGTGTACCGAAGACTGGCGGCATTGCCACGTTGTATGGAAATGCTTATTCTTTGACCAAGGTAAAAGCCAGTCGGATGAATTTTTTGACGCCATATTTTAGGGTTAATTTAGTTAGGAGTTTTTATTTTTATTTCTAGTGTATATAGTTAGTTAAGTATTTATGGAACCTTTCTGAATAAAATTCTTTACATTTAACGAACTATAATATGTACAAGTAACAACTAAATACTTAAACAAATAGACTAATAATCGCGAAATTATGTACAAACGCGTATAAAAACAAAATAAATTATTGGGCATCAAAAAATTCATCCACATCGCTGTCAATGACAAAATAACCCAGAACACAGAACGCGTTGAATGGAAATGCTGATTCTTTGGCCGAAGAAAAGCCCAGCTCTGTTTCCAGGTTTACTATCACACGAAAACAGATAAATTGTAGACTTGTGCTCTGATTGATCGCCATTTTATTATAATCCACAATTTCTCAAAATGACTTCGCGAGATAATAGACTATCAAATTTTGATGCGTAAAAAAGTATTCCAAATGTTCAGTTGACAATTTATCGAGAGTTAACAACCTCTCAAGTTATTTTTATAATCTTACGGAGTTTACTATTTTCCAGTGACATCTCTGTTCCCATCCCAATAATTAATTTGAAGGATATTTGTCAATAACTGTTTGACTTAGCCAAGAGCGGCTATTATATTCTCTTTTATTTTCAGAAGAGCTTCAAAGAATTTACAAGAGAAAGGTATTCAAGAAATGCAGGAAAGTCAAATGCATGCAGTTTACCGCGAGAGCTGGGAAGTGTTGCGGTCAGGTACGTAATGGTGCAATTTGGACCATTATCACCGATCTTATACGAGAAATGTGATATTTCAGTATAGAAAACATGACTGGAAATGTGTTGAAGAATGCTGGTATTGAAGGTTATTAAATATTGGATTATGTGTGCTTGATTGTTGACTCATTCAAAGGTTTGTAGGCTTGGCTAACTAAATAAACACTTATTTAGTTTGTCTGGTGGCCGTTCGATTAGTTAAATAGGTACCTATTATCAAAAATATTAACCTAATGTCTTCAAATTTAGAGTGAACAGGCTTCTTCTGGGTAAGCTCGCTCCATCGTCGACTTTGTCTCTGTCATCTATGACCTAGACTAGAATCAAGATCAAACCCATATTGAATAATAAAAAATGGGGTTAACGAGATCATAGTTTTCGAAGCTATTTTAAAATCCTTTTTAAAGACTTTTTTCAACGAAAGTCGTATAATTTCAGTGTCAATGCTGCTTTACTTGCAAATCCCATTACATCATTGCCAAAAAAAAGTTCATTAGCATGTTAATTTTTCCTATTGACAACTAACTAAGCTGATTTAAGAAAAATATCAAATTAATGGTTTGTTGAAAACAATCGGGAAGTACTTATCCGATTAAGAAAATTATTTCACTGAGAGAAAGGAACACTATCCCGAAGCTATATTTGTATTCCGGAATAATGCTCGGTTTTTGAAGAATAAGCCGCGAGTATTTATAATTTATTTATTTTTTGTCTCTCAATTTTTAGTTTTTCTTTAAGTTGCACCTGCCATGTTGTCTCTGCACCACCCTAAGGTCGACTGGTAGAAAATGCCTAAGGCATTAAGTCCGCCTTTGTACAGTGATTTTACAAGTGCATAAAGTTTTAATAAATAAATAAAAGCCAAGTACCTACTCCACCAATTAAGACATAAAACCCCTCCTTCATCAGAGCACTGTACATCATAATCTACATCACAAATCCGATCAGGCACATTATATGGAAGCCGGCGTAATGTGCGCACAATCTCATCAGCGCACGCTGCGGCCCAGAATGCGGCGCGCGCGCAATGAGACAAGTATTAGTGTCCGTTATGGTGAAATTGGCGTACGGCGCATGTGCGGAGGAGTTATAATATGATAAAGGTGAAGACAGAAGATTAATACGAGTTATTAATGGAAACCAGGCTTAAGGACTCACCAACCCTTCTTCGCATACCACAGGTGGGGAGTTACCTGTGGTATGCGAAGAAGGGTTGTGAAAACTTTTTCAATTATTCTAAAAATCGATTATTACTTCCATAAACTCCGTTATTTATGAACCGATTAGAATTTATTTTATACGGTCCGATTAGTCGAAATTTCGTATTTTGCTTTCCTGTGACTTTCCAGTGGTTGTTAGGTTTGGGGTACCTACCTACCACTAAAAAATGAAAAATAAAAACTTTTTTACAAAAAATATAACCGACTTCCAAATAAAAAAAACAGAACAAAGTATAAAATAATAGTTCAGTGTTAAATTACGAAGAAACAACCAAAAACACCGACTTCCGAAATTAAAGTTATTTTATACTTTGTAGTGTTTTTTTATTAAGTATTTAAAGTCGGTTTATATTTTTTGTAAAAAAGTTTAAAAAAATATATTAAATTACTTTATTAACTCTCTTCCATGTCTTGTTCCTGTTCTCTTTCTTTATTACAATGCACTAGTGGGTTTTCTGCGTTTTCCTTCATTGGTTATTGAAGTACAAGTAGCTATAAATCTTAAGCTAGAGAGCTTTAACTTGACAAGTTGATATAACAGGATGTTTGTTTATGTTTCACTTATAATTATGCAAAATATTGTGGCAAATAAATCAATTTAAAGATTAGAAATATTTTATTTGAAAAAAATATGTCAATTAAAATACTTGTTATGAATGAAATGAGAATGTTTAGTAAGAAGAAATAATACTAGTTATAATCGGACACCAATGATATTTAATCTCCATTATTATCGTCTCACATCATTTAATTAACATTAATTGCTTTATTTTGACTTAGGGCTTCAAAAATTTCAATTTTATAATTTACAGGACAATCTTGTCGCAATCAATACATTTATAAAACGCATTGGTTACAATTTATACTTAATTCTTCGTTAACAAGTTCTAAGTTCATGGACAAAGGCGAGCTCAATTCAAGATTAAGTTTTCTCCCAGCAAACCAGAATAGTCAAAAAAATCAATCAATCAATATATTGATAAAAGACAGATCGACACTGCTGATTATTGTTATATATTTTGGTTTATGCATACTTATTGCTTAAGCCTAGGTACCTATTTCTAATTTTATTTCTTAACATACGGGCCTAAATGAGGCAATACTAACAACATATATTGTGTACAAATGTATACAAAACGGATTTGTATACAAAAGTTACTCTAAAGATTAGCTATGATATTAACATTGTAATCGTTGCTTATCGCTATAATTAGACTTTTATTACCTTCACGAATTTAGCAATATATTGCTGCAACACTACATGGTCAAAAAGATAGGTAAACAGTACGCATATGTTTGAACAATATTAATAGCCACGAGCTTCAACCAACATCTGAACAGGCTCTCGAAGTACAACTGGATCAAGAGCTTGATTCGGAAAGCGGTACCTCTGGTCATGGCTCGTATTGTTAAGAGGTTCCTCTTTTTAGAGCCCTGGAGACTTAGACCCTGTTCCCGACTACTGGTTAATATAAATATATAAAACAGGGAATGTTCTCGAATGGAGCCCGCTGATAGACAAACGGTGGGACAGCGGAGGCCAGTGGCGGCCTTAGGGGGTTGCGAGCGGGGCAACCGCCCCCCGGGGCCTCGCTCTTACAGGGGCCTCGCGCTACCCGAGTTCATAAAACCTTACATTTGAAATGTTTTATACTTTTACCGATAAAATTAAATTATTTCACAGTTAATTATTTAGTATTATTAATGGTAATACGTGCCATCGATTTGAGGAAGTCGATGACACGAGACTGGTTTTCAGTTTTGCAATTTTTTCAATGTAAAATTTGTCATTGTGATTTTATTTTAAATTTTAGTCTTAGGAAACGCCGCAAATAATAATATAAATATAATAATATATCCTGGGACAACTCACACACGGTCATCCGATCCCAAACTAGGCAAAGCCTGTACTATGGCAACCAGACAACTGATAAACATACTTATATATTTCTAAATACATACATATTATACACAAATTACACCCAGACACAGAACAAATGATCATGCTCATCACACAAAGACCCTGCATAGAAACCCTGAATAGAAATATAAAATTAAAATTCCATATTCATTTCAAAAAGAACAAAAATCTGTCGCCCGGGGCCTCGCAGTGGTAAAAGCCGCCGCTGGTGGAGGCTCAATAATAGGGTTCCGTTGGATATATTAAAGTATCATCTTGTAGAACTAATAATGTGTGGCCACCACAAAGCTTAAAGATTCGACACGATCAGCGATATTCTCAACTGATTGAAGCTTCCTCACAAACCAAAAAATACCAACATTATATAACAAATAATCCAAGCATTTGTTATTTGCTATAGTTATAATTTGTTATTCAAATCATCAGTCACAGTCGTCAGTTAATACTGACAGTTCGTACCATCAAGCATTATCTGCAATGATTGGCATACGATTAACTGGTTTATACCGCAAGCAATATTGCTTATGCCGAAGATGCGTTATTAGAACAACCTGTATATTGACGCTATACCTCAAATGACGAGTCATTGGCATAGCTGGTGAACATGGGCAATTTATGATTTAGCACCATGGGGACACAGAACGTCGGCTTTTCTCATGGGAGTACGCAAAACCCATGTTTAAGCTTCAACGATTGAGTCATATCGCATATAAATACCCCACTATTATATCGATTTTGGTCTTAAGAAATAAGTCCTGTATTGAGCCATAAGGCCACGGACACTGCGCTGACGGATAGGATACTATGAAGTCTTAAAACGATCATGATTCCGCTCTAAGTGGGAGACGGATCTATAAATAGCGAATAGCACTATCCCTTTTACATCACCGGAATTGGTAGGCATTAGCACGTCATAGTAGGGCTGCAGGTCTACTGAAATCTTTGTGATTATTTCTTCAAAAGACCATTTCAGACACTATCCTGCATGGTGCTCAAATGAAGTATTGTGGTCTCTATACTATATGCAATGGTCTTTACTCTTTGCGGAATTTGTTCGAAAGAGTCACCGCGGCCCTGGAACGTAAAGGGCTTTAGAAGGAACACGGATGGGTTTTAGTCAGTAAGAGTCTGACACGCCCTTCCGCTCCACCAAGAGCGGAAGAAGTTATTTGATGATTTCCCATCCTTATAAAAAAAAAATGTTCGTCATTACTACGGGTAGATTCCATGATTGTCTGGCACTTATATTGCTACTACGTTATTCGGCCTATCCAAATGTCCATATTTTAGTACCTACTGTTCGTCGGATGTTTGAGCTCCTAAGAGTTCGGAGTTGAGAGGCACGATAACTGACAACGGTTGCAATGTCAAAATGAAAGCATATGCGGCCGATTACATTCATTTTTAAGGTTCCATCCCTCAGTCGGCAAAAACGGAACCCTTATACACTTTGGTGTCCGTCTGTCTCTCTGTCAGTCCGTCTGTCTGTCAGGACCCTTTTTCTCAAGAACGCGTAGAGAAATCACTCTGAAATTAATATCAAATACTCAAGTCTGCTACTCCTTGGAGCACTGAAAAAATCAAACTTCTAACGGCCGGTTTTATTAGTTACCAACAGTAGCTGTAACGTCATGTTTGCCTTTCAAAAATGACATTTCAATTTCAGCTACTTTTGGTCGTTATTGAGACCGGCCGGTAGTCAACGAAATCGTAAAGATAAGGCCGTTTATGCTCCGTTTATGGCGCATGTTTTGACGCTTTCAAGGGAATCAAAACCTATTGGGTACTTCCCGTTGACCTAGACTAGATTCATGAAATTTGGCAAGAAGATAGATCTTATAGTACAAGTACAGGAAAAACTCTAAAAATCTGGATTAGTAGTTTTATCGTATATAAAAATATTTTTTGCGATTACAAACTTATATTTTCGGTTGAAGAATTGACCGTGACGTACATTGATGTATGGGAGAATATTTTTTCAACAAGAGAGTAAAGTTTGTCTTTCAATCTAATCTGCTATATTTGGCTTTCATAGTTTATAAACTTCCATAGGTCATGTATACTCAGAAAAAATCAAGACTCGATCGGAACCCTCGGTGCGCGAGTCTGACTCGCACTTATCCGGTTTTTGTATTACGCATTAGGCTGCGTATCCAAAAACGTCACTTCGTCGAAATCATAATTATGATGTCGAATCCTGAAATATCTTTTAGCTCCAACTACATAGTTTCTTTGTTCAATCGTTTAGGCTTGCAGTCGCTAGTTAAACGATTCGTCACGGAACTATATTTTTCTACGAAGGTTTTTCTTATAAGTTTTACATAACCTGGGCTTATTATAATTAGGCTCACTTTATTATTCATATTTTAATAAACTGTGATTACCGGGCTTTCTTTTTTTTAATAATTTAATAGATTAGAAGAGGTTCGTTATTTTCGTACCTACCCACGTACCGGTAGTTTATTTTTAATACTGGTTCATCAACAGGAAATTGTCCGTGAAATATGAATTTAAGCGGATTGGTTATGGATAATTGATTATTGTTAATTATTAAGTTATTAACCGACTTCAAAAAAAGGAGGAGGTTCTCAATTCGACTGTTCTTTTTGTGTGTTGTTCAACGATATTTTCGCCAATTGTCCACCGATTTGGATGTTTTTTTTTTGTTTGGAAGAGTACCTCTTCGGACTAGCCCCATTTCAATTTGGTGAAGATCTGATGAAGAACTTCGGAGATAGGCAACGGAACTCTTCAATAAGTGATAGTAAATCTTCCGGGATTGCTCAAATCGCATGGATGTTTATTGTTTACACCAGTTAATAACATAACATCACGCTGGTACGCTGTAAAGGGGTACGCAGATATGTACAAGTCAACCATGTTTTTGGGGTTATCCATTTGGTCATAACTTTATTGTTTTTGGTAGAGCCTGTTAAGTTTTTCATTAATGACCTTCAGGTCTTGCCAAAGATCCTCGATTGTCGCAAATTTAATTGGGATCGAAATGTGCTACCGAATCAGGATGCAAAAAATAAAATGTCTAATGCGTGTGAGTTCTAAACACTGGACCTAGCTAGGTATGAAAAAAAAAACAATTATTCCAAAAATGTGCAAAAGATATTTAAATATTATATCTTTACATTGCTAAAATATTTAAGATGTTCCTTAATTCCGAAGAAATTGGGTACGTTTAGGCCATATTTTTTATAAAGTACGAAAATTAAACCCGCACCTCCTGGATTTAAACTGTGTCAACAGAACCATCTGGTGCTTCAAGAAAATCCATCACATAGATAAGGCTGAATAGTGGTCCGTTAAATATTTTACCGGCGCTTGACCATTTGACCGATATCTCGCGACGAGGCTAAGACTTGACGAAGGAGTTCCGATCTAGGCCTCCTTGCGGTTTCAGCGGCACCAGTTAATCGATCGTCCGTCATTATGTGGTCGTAAGATGGTGTATTCACTTAAATATTCAGGTTGGTATAGTAGCACACACAATTTCGAAATCAATTTCTTCATTCAGTTTTTTTAGATTGAGGTTCCAAATACACGAACTGCTTGTACTGCAACTTCACACGGACACTAAATCAAAACTGACATTGACTTTGTATTTTTTATTCGGTTGGCAGTTTTGATACAGTCGTGCCAACTAAACAAAAACTGCATTCAAACAACAGTTCTATAACTGACAGTTCAAATACTTTCCGTCTTTTTAGGGTTCCGTACTAAAAGGGTAAAAAAAAGAAAATATAGAAAAACATTTTGTGTTTCTTTATTTCTGTTTGTTTTTGTACAGGCGGTGTACGGTACATTTCGTATCCAGGCTATCTCTATCCATTCCAGGTTGTCTGGAAGCGATCGCGGAATGCGATAAGACCGCCAATTGAATGTTTTTTAGTTTAAGATTTTCTATAAATATTTTTAATTTGGTGTACAATAAAGTATATATAAATAAATGAAGTTGTTAATCTAAATGTGCACAATCATTTTTAGGGTTCCGTACCCAAAGGGTAAAACGGGACCCTATTACTAAGACTCCGCTGCCCGTCTGTCACCGGGCTGTATCTCATGAACCGTGATAGTTAGACAGTTGAAATTTTCGCTGATGATGTATTTTTGTTGCCGCTACAAATACTAAAAAACAGAATAAAATAAATATTTAAGGGGCTCCCATACAATAAACGTGATTATTTTTCCGTTTTTTATAGATAATGGTACGGAACCCTTCGTGAGCGAATCCAACTCGCACTTGGCCGGTTTTTAAACTCGATGAAGCAAAGCCCATAAAATCAAAGTTAAGAAATGCGTCGTCAGGCCCTGGAGCCTTAGTTACCTGATTATGATACCTGATAATGATGATCGTTCGCAAGCCTATCAGGATTGCAGCGCAATGGGTTCCTAACAAGAGACAAAACCGATTGTTTTAAGAACATTGCAAATTCAATACCAAATAATTTACCGATGACCTTTGTCGCTAAACGAGTTCAACAATCGCGTGTATAAGTATCGAGAAAACATTTGACACGCGTTTAAAACGAACTCTAAAGGCGAAAGTGACATATTGTCATGATATGATGTCACGCGACATAGCACCCATGACATAAAGTTACACCATAGACACAAAAACTCTACGATTTCTTAATCCATTACAGACTAATTGCATTGAATTGAATCGCTGAACTGTTGATTATTGCATTCTCTTGTTATTTTTATGACTTGATTCAAGAATAGTGGCTTACACTATTCTTAAATCAAGTTGTCTTATTCTTAAGTCGTTTGCTGATCTTTACTTACTGATCTTGCTATGCTTTGCAGAAGACATGCGATGTCGACGGCTTTCATAAAGGTGGAGGAAGAAGAGGAAGCCTACTTATCGAAATCAGTGTGGGAGAGCGCCGGCGGGATCAAACATGCTGCTACGTCCTGCAGTACAAACGAAGACTGAGGTCATGGGTGAAGACCAACTGGACCTTAAGGGTGGAGGAGTTGGAGGCGCGCCATAACACCAATTTCAAGTCGTCCGTGGTGCGCGTTCCGTCTCATCATTTGGTGACCTTCCTCAAGGAAGAGTTTTGGCCGAAAGGTGTGCTGTATCGGCGTTTCCGCGGCCGGCTATGCGACGCCTCGTAGCGTAACACGACGCCGTCACTTCGTGTGCAGTAGTTTTTAAGTTTTGTTTATCAAATATGTATTAGTTAATAGTAATTGTTTTATACTTAAATATGTATTGTGTTTTATGGACCTTAGTTGCCTGAAATAGGATCTTTTATTATGAATTTGCAGCCTCGGTTTTATGTATTCACGCTTCGCAAATAACAATCGTAGTAGGTTTTTAACGTAAGTGGTTAATTTACATATGTACATACTAGTATTATAAATGCGAAAGTTTGGATGTTTGGATGGATATCTATATATCTCTACATTTGGCACAGAGGTAGATTATAGTCTGGAATAACACATAGGATTTTATCCCGGGAGAACGTTACCTGGTGATAATTGTCGACGTTCACGCGGGCGGAGCCGTGGGCGGCAGCTAGTAAATTCATGATTATAATAAAATATGCTGCGCGTATAAAAAGGAGACAGGGAAAAAAAATAGTCATCCAAAACATTCATCCACATCGCTGTCAATGGGAAAAGTGCTCAGTGGCAACATTGCCACGTTGAATGGTAATGCTGGTTCTTTGGCCGAAGGAAATTCCAGCATTTTGCTCACGTGAAAACAGTCGACTATAGTAGGCGCCAGATAAATGTGGAATAAAGTATATTGACCTTTCCCTTATAACTGTTCATAGGTACCTGAACAATTAAATATGAATCGTTTTTCATTATTAGACAATGTTAAGGATCACGAGAGATGATGATTCGGGACAGCTTTGTGTCATTAATTCCGTTTTTCAAATTAAAAATGTCAATAATTGTAGGTGGGTCAATGACCGTTATTCCACGATTATCTGGCGCCTACTATAGCTGTTTACTGATGTCCCGTAATAGTCTAGTCAACAAGTGCTTTTTCATCAACTTTTTTCAGCAGTCTCGGTAAATATGAATAAGGTGTCATTCGATTCGAAATACCATGTAAATGAATTTTGATTTTAAACATGCTATTCCAAATCGAATGACACCCCATGGACTTAATGTGTCAGCCCCAGACGGCTCAAAAATATAACTCCCAATAAGGTTGTTATATTCAGGTACAAAAAAAATGTGACAAAAACGAAATGACCACACAAACCAGCCTGTGTTTTAGGACCCAATCTTCTTTCAGATTTTGATGGTATACTGGTGATATTTATATACTACCTCTATTTATACTAATAAAATAAAGCTGAAGAGTTTGTTTGTTTGATCGTGCTAATCTCTGGAACTGCCAGTCGGATTTGGAAAATTCATTTTGTATATGATAGTTCATGAGGAAGGCTATAGGCTATAAGGGAACGGAAAAAACGGGATATGCGCGTACCTACAAGAAGCGATAGATCGTAAAATCGAATGTTACCTGACACTACGCTAAGCTAATGTTTTACCGAATTTTTTCCATCATCATGTTGTCCCAAAGCTTTTTCATTCGTTCTAAATAGCTCATTTAAGTAAAATAACCAATGTTTACAAAAGCGTGATATTTATATACTACCTCGATTTACACTATAGTAGGCGCCAGATAATCGTGGAATAACGGTCATTGACCCACCTACAATTATTGACATTTTTAATTTGAAAAACGGAATTAATGACACAAAGCTGTCCCGAATCATCATCTCTCGTGATCCTTAACATTGTCTAATAATGAAAAACGATTCATATTTAATTGTTCAGGTACCTATGAACAGTTATTAGGGGAATATACTTTATTCCACATTTATCTGGCGCCTACTATAATAAAATAAAGCTGAAGAGTTTGTTTGTTTGAACGCGCTAATTTCTGGAACTACAAGTCGGATTTGGAAAATTCATTTTGTTTATATAGCCACATTCATGAGGCTATACGAGAACGGGAAAAACGGGATATGCGCGTACGAAGTCGGGGGCAAAAACAATATTCTAATAAGAAGCGATAGATCGTAAAATCGAATTTTACCTGACGTTATGCTGAGCAGAGGCTTATTTTTATCGATTTTTTTGCAATCGTCATATTGTGTCAAAGCTTTTTCATTCGTTATAAATAGCTCATTTAAGTATAACAACCAATGTTTACAAAAGCGTTTAAACTTACCGGAAACCAAGCAATAATTGTTTCCCGATTTTAAATATTTCAATTAAATTTTAAATTACAATCTACCATCAGTGGCACCTACAGATTCTCATATTAAAATTCAGAATAATCTTAATTAATTTACCAACGCTTGCGCAATCGACCGGATGGTGCGACGACATTGAAATTTTTGCAGATTCACGCACTTTTTCACACTCGTGCGTAATGACCGGAGAACCTTGCCAGCAGAGATTCCTTTCTAGAGCATAACAGCTGCTACTTTAACCGTTAAAATTATTATGTGAAATATTATGGTGCGAACGTGTGAGTTAATTAAACATTTTACCCGTTCATGTTATGCTGTAATTAGTAGGTATGTCTTACGTGTAAGTATTTCAACTGTGCAGTATTACTCGTATTTCGAAAGGGTATGTAGGTAAAGGTATTTCTTTCGACAGTCTCATTATTTTTGGGTTTGTTAATCAATACCGAAGTTTGTTTGTTAATTATTGCTGAATTTGTTTCATTCTGGCTTAGTGAAGTACACGTTAGACAAAGTATCACCAACGGACTAACGATTAGTTCCGAACCCGTACTAAGAATGAATGACAATTGACAGTAACTGTCAAATCATGTGTCATTAATTCATAGTGATTAGGTGATATGGACTAGAATACGCCCGCAACTAAGCCCGAAAAAACTACGGATTTCGGGCTTAGAGAGTAGCCCTTCTGGAACGCAAAAGGCATTAGAAAAAACACGACTGGGTTTCAGTCACTCCCTTTCGCTCCACCCAGAGCGGAAGAAGTCATTTGACAAACCATAAACTACGCTAATTTTAATAACTTTCGATACCTACGTTACGCAACAAACAGCTCCAAAACAAGTTTTTAGCATAAACATCAATCATCATTTTTAATTAAAAATACGTTACATATTTTAGTTTTTTAATGCTTACGTGCATAATAAGTAGGTAGTTACGTACTTCCAGGGTTGCGGAACTTTGGGCACGCCACAATTGCGGCGGTAAGGCCCCTCTTTGAGGAGTGGCTGGAGAGGCGCCACGGCGTCCTCACCTTCCGCCTGACGCAGGTACTTACCGGACACGGCTGTTTCGGGAGGTACCTGTTTCGGATTAAGCGGGAGGATACGCCCGGGTGTCAGCACTGTGAGGATCGCCCGGAGGACACGGTGGAGCATACGGTGGAGGTCTGCCCTGCTTGGGCTGAGCACCGCCGGGTCCTCGTCGAGGCGATCGGCGGCGGCAACCTCTCGCGTCCGGCCCTGGTTGAATCCATGGTCCGGAGCGAGGAGGCTTGGGAAGCGGTCACCTCCTTCTGCGAAGCAGTAATGCTAGCGAAGGAGGAGGCGGACCGCGCGAGGGAAAGGCAAGGCCTTCGTCCCAACCGCCGCAACAGGAGAAGACGCCCCGGGCGTCGGGAGTCGCAGGGCGATCCCCGGCCACCGTAGGCGCGGGCCTGCGGACGGCGAGCGTTGGGTGGTTCGCTGTCCGATCACCACCAGGCCCGGGTCGATGGCGCGTTGTGTTTCACGCGCGCCTCAAAGAGATGTCAGCATAGAAGACGGGGCCCGCTAGGGCCAGAGCCTGCCAGGGTTGCGGAATTTGTTCGAAAGAGTCACCGCGGCCCTGGAACGCAAAGGGCTTTAGAAGGAACACGGATGGGTTTTAGTCAGTAAGAGTCTGACACGCCCTTCCGCTCCACCCAGAGCGGAAGAAGTCATTTGATGATTTCCCATCCTTAAAAAAAGAAGAGATAAGTATTTCTGTTAGATGTGAACTATTTAAGAAAAACAGTAAAATTGGTCTCAGTCCTGTCTAAACTATTATTAGAAAATGCTCTTAACAAACGTTTCAGACCTAGATATCTTGCGTATACGCATCAAGGGTTATTAAAAATCGGTTCTTCATTTCTAAGAAAAAGGGCTTACAAAAAAAACAAATACCGCAAGGAGTAAACCTATTAATAACAGCTACGTAAATTAAAAACATAACGCCAACAGAGCCACAGACTAGCAGAATTAAATCGCAATTTAACAAAGTACAGATCAACTAAAAACGTTGCAGCACGCTCCAGTTACTGGCCATAGTCATGAGTAGGGTTGTCAAGGCCTTTTTTATTTTTTTCAGGTAGAAACCTTCAAAAGGCGCCTGGACTTTTTTGGAAAAAGACCAGGGAGAGTGTGGGATTTTTACCTCACTAAAACTACCCCGGTGATCACCATCAGCACATTGAAGGGGTACCTCTTAAAGGACCACTTCGAAATCCCCTCTGTGCAACGCCTGTTATGGCTCATTCTTGGGGAGACCGTAAAGGGGTATCTCCTTAGCCCCGCTGTATACGGCACCACGTGATCACTGTACCACCGTCCTTCCTGGATCACTCGGTTGGCGGATAGAGTCCCCACTCTTCACGCCCGCGACCCGGAGTCCGGTTGGCGTTTTAGGTATCGAGGCGGTTGCCTCCCCGACGCCTCCTTCTCCTTGTGGGAAGGGTTGTCAGGGTCTACAACCGGAAAGCCTATCAGACCAGCCGGTTTAGCCGGAGTTTTAAAGTGGAGGTCATCGTCATCAACTGAAAGACGTTCACTGCTGGACATAGGCCTCCCTCAAAGGGGGACGGGGGGTTGCTTTGATCGCCATGCTTGGCAGACCGGTTGGCGATCGCAGTGTAGCTGTTTCTCTGGTGAGTCCCTTAGTCGCCTCTTACGACACCCACGGGAAGTGATAGGATGGCGCTATTCTTTTACATCCGACACCATACAGAACATACCAAAGTGGAGGTAGACTGAACGTATTATTAGAGTAAAACAAGAAAAATGTTGAAATAATGACAGATTGGTATCCCTGAAATAGTAAACGGGAAAGGATAAAAATAGACTTGCAACGCGGCCCTAACTGGAGAAGAATAAAAAAATGATTGTGCACATAAACAACTTTCTTCAAGGAAGTCGGTCAAGAAATGTAGCATAGGAGACGGGGCCCGCTAGGGCCAGAGCCTGCCAGGGTTTGCGGAATTTGTTAAAAAGAGTCACCGCGGCCCTGGAACGCAAAGGGCTTTAGAAGGAACACGGATGGGTTTTAGTCAGTAAGAGTCTGAGACGCCCTTCCGCTCCACCCAGAGCTGAAGAAATCATTTGATGATTTCCAATCCATAAAAAAAAAAAAACATTTCCGCCGTCCGGCTTTATCCGGACGTTTGCGTGACAGCCCTAGTCATGATGGTTAGAATCAACCACGTCGCAGTCATTACACACTTCTTCAACGTTTTTGTACCACTGCAATTATAGCGCATATTTATTTGCATGTGGCCGGTTCAGAATGGCTGATAACTGCTGATAAGGTTTCATGATTATTTTATTTCTCTTGTAGCTTATGTAGGTTTAGGTAATGTTCTGGGAAATCAGTAGGTTTAAAGTTCTGTGTGTTGGTTCCGATAACTGTCAGATTATGCAATTTTGAAGTACGTCTCGTCAAGTAATTTTATTAAACGATCATCAATCTTATCAACTATTCGAGTCACAGCCTGACAGCTGATTTGAGTCTACTCTAAACAAATGATAGTATCTGTGGTGACAATAGAGTCAGATCCGGTCGATTCTGTAAACATGTCGAAGTGAAAGCTTTGGTGAAGCGATCATGAAGTGAGCTGTCAATCCATATAATCAAGATGGAATGACAGCTCACTTCGTGATCACGTGACATCTTGATTATATGGATTGACAACTCACCTTATGATCACTTCACCCAAACTTCACTTCGACATGTTTACAGAATCGGCCAGCAGAAATCTCACTAACGTTCACTTCATACAAGCACCGGGCTGTTTGAAGTGACGGCTGGATGGATTGTATTATAATGTCAGTACTTAGTACTAGGAAGATTTCATGAATTCACACGTCTTCTAAAGCAGCCTTGGAGTAACCTACTCTAAGCTCAACTAAAGAAAGATAGACTGAAATATAAATGACGAAAAGTCTTTCCAATCTAAATCAAAGATACGGTGAACGAGGTTTGACCTTAATTCATAGACAAAAAAGCAACAATTAAGACGTAAAATTAACATTTGCTTACTAATGGCTAACTCCGAACACCCAGTTACCCAACTGACCGAGAAAAGTGGGAGACGCTTCAAAATCATACGTTTTCGCGGAATTATTCGTTGAATTTGGCGAGTTGAAAAGTTTTGCTTGAAATGTGCAAAATTCATTTCATGAGCAAGAAGATATGTGTCACTGTCACTGTTAAATATTTAATTTGGAAATCTTCTTGCCTTTGTTTGTCAACTCGAAACTTCCGTTAGTGTAGGTTACAATATCAACGAGATATTGGAAAAAAATATGTTTCTTTTCCAAAAGCCATTTTAATGAAGAGTTGATTTTTAGGGTTCCGTACCCAAAAGGGTAAAACGGGACCCTATTACTAAGACTCCGCTGTCCGTCCGTCTGTCTGTCTGTCCGTCTGTCACCAGGCTGTATCTCATGAACCGTGATATGTGTGGAAATAAATAATAAAAGTGGAAATTTTCACAGATGATGTATTTCTGTTGCCGCAATTACAACATTAATAAAAATGAAATAAAATTTTAAATAAAAGGGGAAGAAGAAGGGCAAGAAACATGTTTTTTTCGGCTTATGGTGCGAAACCCTTCGTGTGCAAGTCCAACTTGCACTTGGCCAGTCTTTTTTTTTTAGCGAACTTTAAATAAGCATTTTATGCAACTAAGTGAAGTATTGCTCTGAAGGGCAATTCTTGCGCTTTTATGCAAAGATAATAATAGTGCGTTCGTATTCGTATGTCAGTCGCAAATTCTCTAATTTCCCTACATGTTGACACGCTGTTGACATTGATTATTATCGCTGAGATGATATTAGATATTACGACTTGAATTTAAACACTTTTTAAGTACGAGAAACAAAATCACTGTGTAGATAGTGTTGCATATCCAATCCACACATAGTCACATACTGACTTTGACCAACAAAATGTACGCCATCTTCTCCAGATTCCAATACAACTTTCAGATCCAAATCATCAAAATATTACGAATACAGTTAGGTAAGCATGTATTAAACATTTTTCATCTTTCAGCCTAAATCCATTTTTACGGGATGTAACGCGAGTGATACGCTCTATAACTATCGATACCTGGATCAGCAGTAACGATACATTAAACACGTCAACTCTGATTTATTGATTGGCAACACAACTGTTTTTAACGTGCACTTATTTTGAAAACATAACGTATTGTTCCCAATTGGTTGGATGTACAATAGAGTGCATCCATCGATTGAACCACATTTAATATTAAGATTTTATTAAAATTTACTGTCCCTAGATTTTGTTTTATTGACACGGCTAGATGCATTTTCTTTATTTAAATTTGCTAAATACAACAATGCAACCTTTGGGTTAAAAGTACTACTGTGTGTGTGGTGTACCTATTGTTGAAAATAATTAATTATTAATTCACTGAAAGACAAGAATCAACCGAAACCACTAACGGCCGGTCTCAATAACGTATCTATCTTAAACCAACTGTCAAATTAGCTACCAACAGTAGCTGAAACGTCATGTTTGCCCTTATAAGATGACGGTTCAGCTACTGTGGGTAGCTAATTTGAGAGTTGGTCAAAGGTAGATACGTTATTAAGACCGGCCGTAAGTCAAGAAGCATACAATTTTGCACACAAGAGCCTTTAAATATAACGAAGACGACCACTAAAGACGAATTTTTGAAAAATAATTACCTACCCCAAATGGGATATGTAGGTGATAATCTTTGTTGTGGAATTTGTTCGAATTCCGCGGCCAGGAATGCAAAGGGCATTAGGAGAAATACGGATGGGTTTTAGTCAGTAAAAGTCTGACACTCCCTTCCGGTCGGCCCAGAGCTGAAGGAGTCATTTGATGATTTCCCATATTTAAAAAACAAAAATGGGATGGTCATCAGTTTTGCGCACGGCTAATATTAACTTCACAAAGTGTTTTGTCTATATTTATTTTTTTGATTTTGTCTATATTTTTGTCTATATTTATTCCTTTAGATTTCGTCTATATTTCTCCTATAGATTTTGTCTATATTTATTCCTTTGTCTATATTAGCCTGTTTTGGATGTACAGTCAACAAAGCTATTTGGTATACAGGCAAAAAATTATATTTTTTCCACTACTGACTTCTTTTACTTTTGCTTTTTTTATATTTATTTCTACTGTGTGGATTTTAATTTTTTAAGCTTGCGACATACTTATGAGTGTGGTGTACAATAATTGTCTACTCAGCACACTCACAACATTGTTTAAAAGTTAGCTGCCTGTATACCAAATAGCTTTGCTAACTGTACCTAATTTTACTAATCTGCGTATAAGTAAAATATAAAATCATCCAAAAAACATTAAATTAATACCTTGTTGACGGATCTATTGGTTAATCTTACTAACACACGTCATAAAATCAATTATAACAAATCATAAACATCGTTACGCTCTCAATTATACCTATTACGAAATCGAAACAAACAAACATAACGTTTTAATTTCCTACAAAATAATTGACTGTTTATTTTATTGTAAACGTACTACCAACTGCTACCGAAAACGGTTATATCGCGTTTAAAATAACGAGTAACTGTTACGTTATTTTATCGTTACGTGATTTATGTAACGTGCTTGTCATTTGCATTGTTTGACAACGAACCTGACGTCATGGTTTGCGTCGTCGGGTGTAAACTTTGACACATTTCTAGGTGCCTAGGTATGCAAGTATACGCTTGATATGCCCTAGTGGTTTTAGCTTGTGCTTTATTCAGAATTTTTAGTGTAACTCAATGCGCTTCAATTTTTCTAGGAGGTAACTCACATTTGGCAGTATGTTTAATAACTATTCACATCTTCCATCTGATTAGATGGAAGATGTGTATGTTTACACAGATTCCCGTACGTTTCTATGTACTATGAAGTTTTTCAACATGCATTGTAGCTTGTAGGACATTTCGAAGTCTATTAGTCTACGGAAATATTCTACTCTATTAGGTACAAGAAATTACTGCAGCTTACTTTATGGTTTGGAAAACGAATCATTCTAAACGTAGCCAGCAGAAAATAAACCTACCTACCGCAATATTTAGTTTCCTTTCAAAAATGAAAGTAAAGCATATAGCTTTACTACTTGTCATTCATTTAATAAGCACCTAGTAAAAAGCAATACTTAGTAGACCGAGCAAATGCATTACCATGCAATAAACTGTTCCAAGATATTATTATGCGCTTTGATACTAACTCTAAACATAATAGTTTATTTTTTATCTTTATTTTAAGGGACTTTTGAAATCAGTTCATGTCAGCCCCATCATAAACTGATATTGAATTACTAACAAAAACTAAACTAAACATCATCTGCCTAGCCTTTTCCCAATTATATTGGGGTCGGCTTCCAGTCAAACCGGATTCAGCTGAATACCAGTATTTTACGTGGAGCGGCTGCCTACCAGACCTCCACAACCCATTAACTGGGTAACACGGTACTCCTTGGCAAGGAGTCACTGGTGTCAGATTATCTGGCTTCTGACTATCCGTAACGACTGCCAAAGATCTACAAATGACAGCCGGGACCAACGGCTTAACGTGCTTTCTGAGGCACGGAGGAGTCTCGGTATGTTAAGATGGTCACCCATCCACAGACCAACCTCGGCAAGCGTTGCTTAACCTTAAAGATCGATTCGTGCGGCTGTTATTATTTAGCCACGAGCTCCTCAAAAAAAAAACTGAACTAAACAAAAATCTTAAATATTGACTAATGAATAAATCATTTTAGCCTCACGGGACAAAGGTCGAGACAAAAAATTATAAAACATGCCTAAGTCTAACCTACATATTTATACTTAACTCCCTAATAATTTGGTTTCTCTCAGATTCGTTCCTGGCGCACTCCATCAAAAGATGAAACATAATATCTATTATGTTAAAGTTTCTCAATACATCTGTATTGAGAAACTTTACCACGTTTCGATATTAATTTAACTGTTAATTTGTTTTTCGTTATATCACTGTTGAATCTTTCCTTCAACTCAAGGTCGTGAAAATACTGTCATTGACTTCATATCGTCACAAAGTTTTAAGTACTCTGGTCTGGATCTGGACACCAGTAGATACAGAAACCTATTTTTATTAAATTACTATGTTTCATAGAAAAATCTCTAGTAAAGCTGTCATACTTAAAACGAAAAGTAAAATAAAGATAAAGTTTAACTTAATATAAGGAAATTATTCAGAAATTAAATGCAAAACATAACGCGACTTCAGCATATCCACCGCTTATTAAAATAATGAAGAAAAAATATAAACAAAATCACTTACAGGTCAAGATCAAATCCAAAACAGTATCAATTCAATTAGTAATAACAATTTCACAGCACTAAAAAGGTTTCAAGCACTAGCACAACAACAAAAAAAAAAACTACGAAAAAAAAATAAAAAACAATCGTGGCCGCGCTTCAATTTGCGCGGGAGACGCGTGGTCGCGGTGTCTGGCGACGTTCGAATGCGTGCACATGCGCGAACGGAGATTATCTCGCGGTAGTATCGTACCATATATTATGTTACGTAGGAGTTACCGTACGTCTTTACACTTTACCGGAGTTACGGTAATATTTGATTTTTGATACATATTATAGGTCATTCTCTTGATGACTAAGACTTGTGCTTTAGAAATTGATATCTGAGAAGAGCGTCTTGTCTTTTGCAATGTTGGTGGTTTTTTCGAAGAATTGGAGAGAAAGTAATGAATTTTGTCTGAAGATAAACTTCGTTGCGCCGCCGGTAAGTTTATCGATATTCTGAAAGTTAATGAAGTCTAAATAATAGAAACAGGAACATTAAGAAAAGCACGCATCGAATAAGGAAAAAAATCATCAAATAGCCAAACATAGACAAAAATCCTGTAAATACTTCTTAATATGATTACGTGTGTATATGCAGAAAAGGCATCGTCATTAAATAAACACTTTCTCCTGATTCATAGCAGGTGGGTAATAAAATGTGATGGCAATAAACTGCGACTTAATAACGATGAAATCGAGCCATTGTCTATGATTAATTAATTTCCACAAATCTGTCATCCGGTTTTTGAATTTAGAATTTGTCAATCTCTACTTTAATGCTTGTTAATTATTGACGGGAGTCTGTGACGGGATTTTAACGAGTGAAGTTTGATGGCTGTTTTAATTATTCGAAAATTGATTCCTAGTGGATATTGTGTTTTAAATTCTGTGTAGTAACCTTATATGTCTCAAGTGTCCACGCAACTAGACAATATGGAATCATTGAAACAGGCGTGATCTCGGTAAAGTGTAGCTAAGAATTTGATTGTAGTATTTACTACCTCAGTGAAGCTTGCCGAGAAGGCTGACTTGCATTCCTTTTAATTCTTCTGCTTGCTTCTTCTTCTTTTGCTTCCAAATTCACTAACAAACATTATAATGTATTTCTTCCACATTCTAATGCAAAACAAAGTGATTAAAAAAAAAGCTAAAACTTGACTTAAAGGCCTCAGTAGCCAGGTCACTAAGTCTTAGAATAAAAATGTTTGACAAATTCTCATTCCCAGGCAGGAGGGTTTGACATGTTTTCAACCTTGTATTTTCAGTTCAGAAATCACGAGTTTATGTTTATTCAATAAACTTAGCACAAACATTCTTAAATTAAAAGGTTCCACCTTGAACGATTTTCGACGTTCGTAAACAAATATTTTTATTTTCGATTCGGGTCAATCTGTAGAATTAAAATATAAGTTTAAAAAGACAATCGGCCGGCAGTTTCATTATTTCACACCCATTATTTTCGAAACAAACGCCATTTTCTAATATTAGTAAAGAGATGTAGAACGTAAAATAAGCAAAAGGAGTGCGTAAACGTTCTGTTGTTTGAATTCCATAGGAATAGGCGTGAGATTATGTCCCTATGTACAGTCAACAAAGCTATTTGGTATGCAGGCAGCTAACATGCTACTACGTTTAAACAATGTTGTGAGTGTGCTAAGTTGATAATTATTGTACACCACACTCGTTAGTGTGACATAAGCTTAAAAAGTTATAATGCACACATTAGAAATAAATATTGGCAGTGCAGTGGAACAAATAAGATTTTTGCCTGTACATGCGAGTACATTTGTAAACATAAGTGGAAACATAAAACGCAAATTAAGTCAAGTAAAAGCCAACCAGCGACGTCTAGTAAAAGTTATTTAAACACACAACCACTCCATCGACTTACTAACCTGTTTGCAACTTGTAAACCGTGAAAATAAATACATATGGCAACCCATGCATAACATAGTGTATCATTATTGCATATAAGCATCTAATTATGCATGTAAACCTAGTGGTCTGGTCATTGCAAGCTTGGTTGCAGATTCGACGCCTTGTGTTTGATTCTCGTACCTACATGGGAAAGTGCCTGTCAAATACCCATACGGGTACCAACCTACATGGGCTTTTGGTTTTATTCATCTGTCACCGTCTTTAGAGGTGCTTCTTCCCGTTATTCCGCAGAACATCTTATTTCAATTATTCCATTATCAGAATCATAAAATAACTTTTTGCTGGGAGTTTGTTGCGTCAATTCTTCTTCCCAGCTAAAATACTAGGAAGTGGTGACGGGCGGACGTTTTGGGGGACTGTCTTTATGTAGAACTTCGACGTTCAAAAAGTGCTGGGACTCAGCCTAATTTGAATTAATGACTTTTGATTCATTTTGATTTAACTATTTTAACGTTTTTATATAGATACCATATCACTATCTGGGGGTCTTCCAGTCTAAATAGATGCAGCTTAATACCAGTATTCAAACGACTCTCCCAGAAGGAGAGTATGTAATGTTTTACAGGGAGCGATTGGATAATCGGACCTCCTCGACCCAATGACTGGGTAACACTACTAAACTCCTTGATTGACTCGTTGTGACTTCGGGTTTCATACAAAAATAATTTTCTAAGGTCAAAAAAATAATCACACTAACATTATAAAGGCGAAAGTTTGTGAAACGGCTAGACCAATTTTGATGAAATTTGGTATGCAGGAAGCTGACACCCTGGATTAACACATAGGCTACTTTTAAACTGCTGGAAACACCGCGGGGCGCAGCTAGTAAAAAATTAATATCCTCCTGAACCCAACAATATAAAAACTAATACAACGGTTGTTTCAACATTTGTTGTTATAAACATCCGAAATATCAATAAAAAACAAAACAAATACCATTACCAATGACGCTTGCATTTACAAACTATCGATGTCCAAGAATTAAAACACAAACTAAAAGCGACAATGCCGATTGTTGCAATTGACAACATGGCGATTTTTGGAACAATAGGCCGATGAACAGAAATCTGTGTTTATATTCCCACAGAAATAGCGAACCCTGCTGGTAGTGTGGAAGATGTAGAAGTGGGGAAGAAGCTACATATGTTGCTGGAACGGATGGTAGATGGGGTAAGAAGATGTTCAAGTAGAGACCAATATAGGCAATCAGACATAAATTATGAGATTGCGACTGAGATACGAATGTTAACGTTGCTTAAAAAAAAATAGTAGAATTGGCACTGTAATCTAAGTAGCAGACAAAACATTCAAAATTCTAAGTGTATTATTTCACATACGGCTACATGAGCACTTATCAAAAACTAGTGCTCGGTTCAAAGTGGTCGTTTTCTATGGAGAAGAACGGGCAAGAAACTCCACAGTTACAATTTCAAAAATTGATTTGTTGCGGGAGGCCCATTGCCAGGTAAAGTGGCTTGGAAGAGAGAAGACCTACCTACACTCAACATTGGATAGATATGGACTTAAGTAGAGAAAGAGATATATGTTTTGCAATAGAATCAGATATCTGAAGGAGAAGAACTGGCTGACGCACTCGGTACACTATATCAAGGCTATGTTCCACAGGTGAGTGAAGCGGTAGGCCTAGCTCTGAAATACAACAGACTCGGTAAAGTAGTTTAAATTGGTCTGCCCTGCTTAGGCTGAGCACCGCCGTGTCCTCGTCGAGGCGATTGGCGGCGGCGACCTCTCGCGCCCGGCCCTGGTTAAATCTATGGTCCGGCGCGAAGAGGCTTGGGAAGCGGTCACCTCCTTCTGCGAAGCAGTAATGCTAGCGAAGGAGGGGGCGGGCCGCGCGAGGGATGTGGCATGTGTACACATGTTTGAGCAAATAAAAATAACTTATCTTACATAATTGTACGACCAATGACTGGTATGACATATTTTTTCTTATTTCCCAACGATTCTATTATGATTTCGACTGTCACGTATGACAATTTCACAACAACTGTTTGAACTAGAAATAAATCGTCATACAGCTTTTTCATTTAATAAAAAATAATTTAATAAAAAATCATTTAAAAAAAAATTGTTGACACGATTGGCTCAGTGGTTGAGCGATTGGCTACCAGGGTGCGTGTCGCGGGTTCGAATCCCGCACGGATTTAATATTTGTATGGCCTACAGATAGTTGTTCCGGGTCTGGCTGTTTGTATTTGTGAGTTTGTATGTTTATAAACGCACCCACGATACAGGAAAAATTCCTAGTGCCCCACACTAGGAATTTCTCCTGTATCGTGGGTGCGATTTTTATAAAAAAAAAGAAAAAACACTAGATTATGTAGATTACCTTGAAACACGCGTAAAGTAAATAAGGCAATTCATCTTGTCGCAGCAAAAGTAAAAGTCCCTTGACATGACGAAAGTTCGCTTTTAAAAAAAAAAAATATTTCCACTTGATTGTTTTAAATTCCTCGTTTTTAGAGCACTTCGGAAATCTTTTTTTTTATTCGGCCATCATACACCACCACTGCTGAATGAATATACTTACTTCTTTATTTGAAAAATAGCTTTTGCCCGCGACTTTGTATGCGCATATCCCGTTTTTTACCGTTCCCGTAAGAATTTCCCGTACAGCCTATAGCATTCCTCATGAAAGTGGTTTTTTTTTTTTTTAAGTGAGTCTTTCGAACAAATTCCGCAACCCTGGCAGGCTCTGGCCCTAGCGGGCCCCTTCTTTTATGCTGACATCTCTTTGAGGCGCGCGTGCACACAATGTGCCATCGACCCGGGCCTGGTGGTGATCGGACAGCAAGCCACCCAATGCTCGCCGTCCGCAGGCCCGCGCCTACGGTGGCCGGGGATCGCCCTGCGACTCCCGACGTCATGAATGTGGCTATCATGTACAAAAAGAATTTTCCAAATCCGACTGGTAGTTCCAGAGATTAGCGCGTTCTCTCTTCAGCTTTATTATATTATAGTATAGATATAAATACTTGGAGAGCATAGTATTTGTTTAGATTCTATCAATATGATGACACAATTTTTTTAGCCTTGGTTTCTGAATTAATAATTGGAAGTTGAGTATTTGTGAGAGTCTCTTTCGCCTGAAATCTGGCTGGTATCAAAGTAGGGCTTGACTCGTTATTATCACCAAAAAAAACTTAATTCGGAAAATGGCCTCTAGTTAAGATAAGCAGTTTTTTTAACTTCTTAGCTCATGCATGGGAACTGTGAACCGTTCTGTTATTTAATCTAAAAAAATCTTAACACACACAAGATAATTATGATGATTGAAAAAAAATCAATGAAACGTTCAGCACTTAAATATTATGATTCACCGAATCATAATGAACGTTGGAACAAAAAACGAGCGAGTTTTACAGTAGATAGTCGCATTGGATGTGTAACATCTGACGTCTCACTTTGGTAAAATATATGGCTTGGCATATGGTGTACATAATAAAGAGTATTCTATTATAAATTCTATCAACATTAAAAGTACCAACTGGCAGCCAACTCGACCACTGCGCGCGCTCATTGGTCAAATCGAATAGGGCGCGCTCATCGGTCAAATCAAATAGCGCGCGCTTCCTCGGCTTCCTGTTACACACGCCCGTCCCATTTCACTAAATTACTCCCACATATTGCAGGAAAGCGAGAGCAAAGATGTTACACACCAAAAACATTTTTTTGTACCTACAGAAATCACAAAACATATTATCCTCATTGTGTTTCCTTTCTGCACATCCGAAAGTGAACAATTCGTTTGACTTTACATGCAAAATAAACAAGATATTCAACCTAATTAATTACTTTGCAAGAGACGAATTAATTCCGAATAAATTACAAGTTTATAAACATTTCACTCGTAAATAAATTCAAGTTATTTTGATGAATTTCAAGAATACATCCGTGGCCGCCATCTTACATACGAAATTCAAATGAAGTAGGTATTACGTTGGGTCGAAAGCGAAAATGACGGCTGACGGTTTTCTAATATTTCTCTAGATCATAAATATCGGGTTGTAAGGTACTGGTGAGCAGAAACTTTCTGACCCTACGACTTTTTGTTTTATTTGCGTTTTCTGCAATTTTTTTTTTCCTTTTCAGTCTTCTTTAGCCAAATGGGGATGCTCCAGTGAGAGACACACCATTAAGGGGCCCCACAAGTATTCCTCTCCTATGTAGGTATACGATGATGAACCATACTCATCTCTTGTCTTGCTCTTCATGCACTAGAACACACGGTGTTGGAATCCCAACAATAAAATTTGTAACTATGCACATCACTAGCGCGTCTCTACGCGCGTCGCTCCACTCGCGTCCATTTTTAGAAGCCATCTTTTGCTTGAACGTTACACACGGATCACAGTGACAAAAGGATCAATAAAACCTTAAGTTTTTAAGTGTTAATTCAAAATGTTATATTGTAGTCCTGTGTGTTATGTAAACGCAGTTATTATAGAATTCGTTTTTTAATTATCCATGCGTTTCACCTAGTCTTCCTCACACACGGCATCATGAAAGACTGCGAGGCCAACGCCTTTGCTGTCAACATAACTGCAATCTGGTCGAAACTCATTTATATAGATGTTTAAATGGAATTATCGACACCAAAAAGAAAATCATCATCTTCTTGGTTTGTTGTCACATTATCTTACCTTAGTTACCTTAATTCTAGAGAAATTATTGCCGACTACTCAGATTTAGCTCAGAATTAAAACACGTTTTGGGTACAGGTAACAGTTAAATTTAAGTGCAAACTGCCATATTAGCTTAAATTCGATTAGAAGACTTCAAAAAGCTTGGCCTAAAGAAAATAATCACGACTCACGTCGACTCACTTAAAAACAGTAGCAACTAAAAATCAAACCAACCACACCTAATTACCCCACCCAGTGGACCACCATTATCCCACCATGTAACGCAATTGCACACCACCGCGTCGTTTAACACCACTTATTAGAAAACCAAAGCGATTCGAACCACTTCTGTTCGCGAGTGTACTTCTGAAGAAAGCGACCCTGCGCGACCGGTTGTGCGGGATGCGCAGATACAGCACTTGAGTTTGAGAGTGTACGCTGCATCCGTTATTGAGTTTAGTTTTGTTTTATTTGCTGAACAGCTGGTCGGAAAAATGACCTTGCCTTGGTAGGTATGTGTCAAATGAAAATGAAACTATGTATTCTTTTGATTGAATGGCAATGCCGCCAGTCTTTTGGGTACACTTCCAGTCGACAGCGATGCGGATGAATTTTTTGACGCCATATTTTAGGGTTTATTTAGTTAGGAGATTTTATTTTTATTTCTAGTGTATATAGTGAGTTAAGTATTTATGGAATAAAGATATGAACAAAACGTGTCAAAAAACAAAAAAAAAAAAAAAAATTGAATGGACATCGGAGTATCACGCTATTGACAAGATAAAATACATAACAGGCCCAGCTATATCTTTCGTTTGGTTCCTACACAAAATCTAGCGGTATGGCAAAATGAAAATGGCAGGAATATCTGGTTCATATGGTGTATGGAAAACGGCATAAAAAGACATGCCATTGAAATAACGTTAGAGCCTAAAACACGTCACAATATTTCTATATCTATACTTATATTATAAAGAGGAAAGATTTGTATTTTTGTATGTAGCGAATAAACTGAAAAACTACTGGACCGATTTGTAAAATTCTCTTAGCAATGGAAGTCTGTATCGTGTGGAAGGTCCATAACGTTAATCTACCTATTCGAATGTTGTTATTACTGATAAACTGTGCCTTTGTCTGGAAGTAGAAAACTATGTTGTATTTCTAAGCTCAAAAGTTTAACTTGTAAAGCCACTAGGTGCTATCTATTTCAATGTGAGTAGCCTACTAATATTTGCATAACAGTAACTCCTCTGTCAGTAATTGTAGGCTCAGCTCTAAGTTAGCGGCGGCTGTCAAGTAATTAGACCATAGAGCCGATACCTCTACTATTAGAACATGAAAACGGGATGCTGTACGGAAGCTGAGAAAAACGAACAGGCATTAGGCATGGGATAAAAGTAATATTGGTTATTTGAAACCGGCTTCAGAAGGTGTAGCAAAGTAAGCCTACATACTTTATTTATGTACACACAATATACAACGTGTAACAGAATAAACGCAATACCTCTTAAGAGGTCATTGTACTCATCATTATGAACAACTTTTACTATGGGACCAATCCCGAAATCGCGAAAAAAATCAGCTGTTCAGTACATTTTGTAGAGTTATGCGCACAGAAATGTATGGGGAGTTATAATAATAATAATAATGTTTTTTTTTTTTGTCCTGGGTGGGAATCGAACCCACGACCTCCGGTTTAGCAGTCAGGGCCACTAACCACTCGACCAACAGGCCAGTCAAAGTTGGTCCCTTAGTAAAAGTTGTTCATAATGATGAGTACAATGACCCCTTAAGAGATATTGCGTTTATTCTGTTACACGTTGTATACATAAAAAATACATACAGTCGAACATAGAACCTCTTCCTTTTTGAAGTCAGTTAAAAAGAAAATTGTATGCAAAGAAAAGTGCACAAAGGTACCTACTGTTTAAGTTTTTGCATTAACACAACATTTTTGCGCCCTGGTGGCCGATCCCACAGGACCGTTAATTTTTACGGTGTGCCTATTGTACTAATCAACAGTGTTGCTTTCTATCAATGGATTTCATTATCAAATATTTTTTTATTTCTATTATTATTTATATATATATATATATATATATTTATTTAATTATTTATTTAAACTTTATGTACAATAGTGGTACATGGGCGGATTTAATGCATCAAGGCATTCTCTACCAGTCAACCTTTGGGTTATAAAGACTATACTGTGGTAGGTGTACAATAAATAAAAATAAGATTCAAATTGAATTTTAACATTTCGGAGAGAATATACAGATAATATATATAATACTAATAAAATACATATATATGCTAAAATAATAAACTAATAAATATGATATATAATAATCATACCGATNAAAATTGAATTTTAACATTTCGGAAAGAATATACAGATAATATATATAATACTAATAAAATACATATATATGCTAAAATAATAAACTAATAAATATGATATATAATAATCATACCGATTAAGAGAATTCATAGTAATCATGACGAAGAACGACTAAGAATGACAAGCTTTTAAGTAGTGTTTATAATTGTTGCATTTTTACCCATATTTATACTTATTATTTTATTTGTATATTTCTTTTACATAATATGCTCCGTGAATGTACTGAGAGGCTGAGAGTTAGCCTCGAAATTGATCTTGCAAACTGGCACATGTATTACTGTTTATATCTAAATCAAATCAAATAATAATCTTAATTGATAAAGACAAATCGATCGATCGATTCTGCAAATTGGTTGGCATGCGAATTCCAATAGTTCGCAATCTCTGCCATTGACAAGGAGGGTCAGTTTTCATAATCTACATTGTTATTGAGAAGAAACTAATCCCCTTATTCTTAAAAAAACTTTTTAAACATTACTTAGTTAAAATACAGTTTAAGAGATACTAAATTCAAATTCTCCATAGAAAATCCTACTAATATTATAAATGCGAAAGTTTGTGAGGATGGATGTCTGTTACTCTTTCACGCAAAAACTACTGCATGGATTTCGATGAAATTTGGCACAGTGGTAGATTATAGCTGGAATAACACATAGGATAATTCCCTTGGGATAATTTTCGACAGTCACGCGGGCGGAGCCGCGGGTGGCAACTAGTTTTAAATAAATAAGAATAAGAATCTGCTTATCAGTAATTTAGATATGTAATGGTTATAACGTTTTTATGAATAAGGCTGTAAGTATCTACCTACGCACAATGCTTACGTATAACTCGTTAATTAAAATAAAGGTAACCATGTAACCTACGCTAAATTATAACTTATTATATAATATATAAAAAATACCGGTTTGAAACTATATCACATAAATATTTATAGTTGGATTCAATTTCTAATTAGATTACGTGCTCTTGAAGTTATAAGAACTTTTTATTTTTCGTACCGCACATAATTAGATGTAGTAAACGAATTATATATTATGTGATGAATGATGATATAAATCAAGATCGTTATAACATCGTTATTAAAACGCACTTAGTAATAATAAATGGCAATTAATTTGAAAGAAAGAAAGACAAAGTATTGATTGCCATAGACAGAACTTTTTTTTTTGTGAGTTGCGTATCGCAGTTCAACCTATGAGGTGGTCGACTGCTTAACCGGGCTTGCCTGTGATGGCTTTATTATAATATAAAAGCCTCCAGGCAGGGCTTATTGAAACTTACAAACTAAGCGACTACACGCTAAGTGCAGCCCCTGTGGGGTACGGGCCTCGGCTTAGGGCGTCACTGGGGGGAGGACAGCTAGGGACTGGCTGGATCGAACTAGAAGCCAGACAGAACTGACGTCCATAAAGAGTATAATGTTAAACTCAAAATGCTTAATTATAGTATTAGGAATATTTAAATTATATTTAACTAAGTAGGTATACTAAAATAATAAAGCTTTTTTTGTTTGAACGCGCTAATCTCTGGAACTGCCAGTGGATTTTGAAAATTCTTTTTGTTAATGATGGCTATACGGGAACGGGAAAAAACGTGATATGCGCGCACGAAGTCACGGGCAAAAGCTAGTTATTATCTATTATTCTAAACTAATATTATAAAGCTAAGGAGTTTGTTTGTTTGTTTGTTTGAACGCGCTAATCTGTGGAACTACCAGTCGAATTTGAAAAAAATCTTTTTGTTTATGATTGATAACCTACTTTTAAAATAGTAGTCCATTAATGTTTCGGGAATAGGCTCCAAGCTACAAGCGGTCAGGTCTCCAGACAGAGGAACCTCTTACCAATACGAGTAGCGTTGGCAGGCGCCCGGATAAAGCCGGACACAGTCTTTTTGGTTGCGTGTCCGGCCAAATTTGACGGTGTCCTTCCTGTCCGGCTTTTTTTTACATTTGTGATGTGGTGGTGCCCGCTCCGCCAGCATCAACTTGCATCACTAGCGAAAGCGAGCGAACTAGCACTTTTCCATTGACATTAATATTGAATGACAAAATAATTAAGAAGACTAATTCGTTCAATTTTATTGTTGTTTAATTAGAATTTCAGAAGATTTTATGATTAATGCAAAAAAAAACAAGCTCTACTTTAACAAAAAAATGTTGTGCTATATTAAGACTAAAAAATTAGGAATGCCCGGCCGGTCCGGCAAAAATGGCTGGTCTGTCCGGCTTTTCGGTTTTAAGAACTGGCAACCCAAAATATGAGCGGGTTCAGAAGTACGTTTTTTCTGAATCAAGTCCTTGATACAGCCTAACGAGAGTCGAAGCTCGTGGCTATTTATAGCCTTCGCCTGCATCGACCATAGACACGATGATCGCTGAGCCTTCATCCCACATCTCTACGATCTCGCAAGCCAAGTCAAGATACTTGTGTTACTGTATCTAAATGTGGCTGTGCTAAATACTGTTGATTCAATTTTCTCTTGTTTCCAGCCTATGCGGCCGCAATGCAAAATATCAACGCATCCATCTGTGCCTCTTGAAGCAAAACTAAATAGAATTTAATGAGCGTTATTTCAAACAAAGAAAGTATTTAGATTATATTTCAATTAGAAGGCAGCTTAGAGAATCTACATGATATAGTATGAGCACTCGATTAACTTAGAACAATAAGTTATTGTGATCGGATACTGTTTTTTAGCTTAGTTTAAACACGCACATAAAATATTAGAATTGTTTTTATCTTATTGTAGCCAGTTCAGAGAAGTCAGTCAAACGGCCGGCTACAAACCTGAAATAACTCAAACGTAAAAACTTCAGGGGCTAGGAGGAGGTTAAATAAAGCGGAGTATACTTTCCAATGCTTCGTTATATTTTTGATGATAATCCATTAAAATCCTTAACCAAAAACATGTTGACGTTTCATGGCGGGAACACTCACCAATGCCACAGATTAAAAATCCCCGCCACATTAAACTAATGCTCATTCACTTTAACTAAATTCAACTATATTAAAAATGGAACATCCGAAATAACTACTTAATGCTTATTCATCTTAAGTAGTTTGATGTTCAGATTTAAAAATAGAATATCAGCAAAATAATAAAAGATAACAAACGTTAAAAGAAAAACATTAGAAGAGTACCATATCCGGATATGGTACTCTTCTAACATATCTAAGGTTGCCTATAAGCAATCTGATATATGTATAAGTATTCATCATAAGTCGAAAGTCGTCCATAGCGGGACATATAGGTCTCCTAAGCGTCGTTATATTTACCGATCCTGTGATATTTAATAACGCAATGAATTGAAGTAAAATGAGCAATATTGTGCTTAAAATGTTTGTATTTTTATCTTTGTCTTTCTCATAGATCCTTTGACTGGCACTATTCATTCCCAGCCCGACAGATAAGTTCACATATAAAACCGCTGCTGCCAAGAAGAAGAAGTAGTGTCAATGTCAGCCAGTATGAAATACAATATTTTAATGATAATATAACCATCTACATATAACACGTCACCGCCTCATTGTTCACGCCCGACGACTCTACCAGTCTTCGCAAATAACGACGGCCGTCCTTCCGCCCTCGCCGCCGAGGCCCGCCGCGACGCGAAGTCCCCGTCAAAATCCGCCCCGACCCTTGCTCGAGCCAGCCCGCGCCGCTGAGCCTGTAGTCTTAAATTCGCCCCCTAATAATAATACTAGTTCGATCCAGCCCGTCTCTAGCTGTCCTCCCCCCAGTGACGCCCTAAGCCGAGGCCCGTACCCCACAGGAGGTGCCCTTAGCGTATAGTCGCTTAGTTTGTTAGTTTTATAAACCCTGGCTGGAGGCTTTAATATTATATGAAGGCCACCACAGGCAAGCCCGGTTAAGCAGTCGACAACCTCATAGGTTAAATTGCGAGATGCAACTCACAAAAAAAAAGAAAACCGCCTCGTCGTCACTGTAACATCAACCCTCATTCAACCTTCATCAATTACTGTCTATTTCAGGTTATCTCTATCAGTCTGGACCCGGTCGCTTCATATTAACTTTCTTGTCATAGCAAGTCATAATCATGTTCACAACATTTGCCGAGCCGTTACCATACGTTGATAAAATAAACAAATTATAATGGAATTACGTATGATTCTGGAACGCACGGCTCCTCCGACTACAGTTAGGGCGAACGGGACCCCAAGTGTGTGGCCATCTCAACGTATACTTATTTGTAAGATATATAAATATAGCATCACGCGTCGTTTCACTTGTTGGGTGAGTAGAGCAAGGCTGTGGCATAGTGAAATAGTTTTCTTTTTAAATCTTCTGTTGACGATGTTCGTCTCATAGAAATTGGTTGTAGTCAGTCAGCCATTAGTCACATGCAACTCAGATTAATATAAAAATCTCATTCAGAATGTACCTACTTTAATGTAAGAAGTTAGGTACCTACAAACATTTATTGGTTACCATTCTCAAATAGTATCTATTGTAGTCTTCTTTATAATTTCCATATTTTTTTAAAGGCAATACAAATCAAATGTTTTAACGGAAAGTTTACAAAAGTTAAATTTAATTAGAAAAAAAAACTACAAAAATCAAAAAAGTTTTTCTGCTAAATTAAATTATAATATGAACCACATTTTCGCGGTCTGACTCTAGAACACGTAACGTTTTCGAAGCGCCATCTATTACTACACGTTCAAACTAGCCTGACACACTAGTTCAGCTACTCTATAACAGATGGCGCTGAACACTTTCTTGTCCTACGAAAGTTAATGCAATGAAGTACTTGAGTTAAATAATACAATTTACAGAACTAGAAAGTGATTGAATAATGTAAAATAATAAAAACAAATTGCCTTGATCGATAATAATATTGGTAAAGAAGCCGCTTTTCCAAGTTGCTAGCAAGTAATTGAAAATCGAGTGAAAAGCGATTTCGATACGGTCTAACGAGTCAACAAACCAGTACTTTCGTCGGTCAGCTGCCCTTAACATTATGGGCTATTACCCCTGCGATATTAGCTATAAACCAGTCCGCAAGTCAGCTGTAAACGCTCTAATGTTCTTTATTACTTGTTAAAATGTTCATGTTTCTTGCAAATGGCTGTTGACACAGTTTTAACGTCATATATTTTTTTGCTGGTGTTACGGTTCATTTTATGGTTATTCTTGTTTGAATTCTTACTTTACGCTCGGCGTAACGTAAACATATCTAACCTTAGTTTAGTTTGATTAAATCTATGGTGGTACGTTACTAGACCTCTGAACGAACTGTTAGGGGGTTATCTGTATACAGCAGTAGGTACCTACCTTAATTAGGTTGAGGCAACTATGTACTTACCAAAAATAGCTCCGTCCTTTTTTTTTGTGAGTGGCGATGGCGTCTCGCAGTTCAACCTATGAGGTTGTCGACTGCTTAACCGGGCTTGCCTGTGGTGGCTTTAATATAATATTAAAGTCTACAGGCAGGGCTTATAAAAAAACTTACAAACTAAGCGACTGGGGGTGCCCTTAGCGTGTAGTCGCTTAGTTTGTCCTGTGGGGTACGGGCCTCGGCTTAGGGCGTCGCTGGGGGGAGGACAGCTAGGGACGGGCTGGATCAAACTAGAATTATTATTAAGGGGAAATAGCTCCGTCCATCGGTTCCCAAGGTAGGTTCTTGGGAACCGATTCACGGAGCATTTTTTTAGGTTCAAGAAGCGATAGATAGACACCCCCCATAAGAAAAAACTAACTGTAGGTATTGCGAATGATTTACCCTTGAAGGAAACGCCTGTCAGTTACAATAGCTCAACACTTGCGTACCTACTACGAAACATCATAAGCACCCAGTTTTTTACCAGGCCACCGGCTGGCACCAGTAACTCACCACTTTGTAACATATTTGTCGATACAAGCTCGCAAGTAGACAGACGGGAGTTATTTATGATATACTAGCATGCGTTAAATAAACTTACCAAGCGCCTTCTGCGACTGGATAGGAGCAGCCTGCGAATGGTGGCGGGGACCATCGCCGGACACTGCTCACTGAATAAGCATTTTCACACACTAGGTATAACAGACAGTCCTCTGTGCAGAGCATGCATGGAGGAGGAGGAAACGGTGTCGCACGTGCTCCTTGAGTGCACAGGCGTCGCCGATATACGTAGACAAACGATAGGAACACCAAATTCACTCACAGACACCCTGAACTCTTTAGGAGGACTGATCTGCTTCTGGAGGGAGGTCGGCTGNAATGGTGGCGGGGACCATCACCGGACACTGCTCACTGAATAAGCATTTCCACACACTAGGTATAACAGACAGTCCTCTGTGCAGAGCATGCATGGAGGAGGAGGAAACGGTGTCGCACGTGCTCCTTGAGTGCACAGGCGTCGCCGATATACGTAGACAAACGATAGGAACACCAAATTCACTCACAGACACCCTGAACTCTTTAGGAGGACTGATCTGCTTCTGGAGGGAGGTCGGCTGGTTGGAATGACGGCCGCCATGGCCCACGCACAATGGTCCAACATCAGGACTAAGTGCGGAAACCATACCCCAATAGATAGATAGATAGATAGACTAGCATGCGTTCTAGCGTTATAGGTACTTACTTAATTCAATTCAATTCAATTCAATATATTTATTTCAGACTTATTCGGTCCATACAGTGTTATTAATAAATACATCAAGATAATAACTTAAAAACTATGTTAGTAATTTGCAAATGCAAACATTAAAATAAAAAACAACAAATGCCTACAGTACATGCAGACCTACCCAATGCCTCCAAATCGGACTATGGATATAGTCTGCAATAACCCGCAGGTAGCTGTTGGAACTGCCCCTCACCCTACGCATCAGCGATGCTGCTCTTTTACGTATAATGGCGTGAAAGCCGTCCACTCGAGCTTCAGCAAACATCGCTGACGCACTGCAGTAGTGAGGCAATCCCATCAGCCACCTGAAAGCATTGTTATACTGGACCCGCAGGGCGCTGACGGTTCGCTGCGTGTAGCTAGTCCATAAACTACTGGTATAGAAGGACTGACAGTATGCCCTGTACAGCGTCTTCTTCACCTGTTCGGAACATCGGGAAAATCTGCGTGCCAGCATATTGCTACGAATCGTCAGCCCCCTGCGTTCCCTCTCCATGTCTGCTTCATCGGTCAGGTCCTCATTCACTACATGGCCTAGGTACACAAATTGTGAGACTCTATTTAATGCTATCCCTGCTAGTGTCACGGGCGGTACGTAAGGAGGACTCCTACGCCTCCTACTTAAGTTCCATATCGGCGTAAAATATTTTATAGCAAGGAAACATGTCAATGGACACAGAAATCGAATTCATGAAACGGCCTGGAAATGAATTTATGAAACGATATTATGTTGATTTGATACTTGATGATGATGGTGACTGTTCCTAAGTACGTTAGGTTGATATTTTCGTTGTTCCTAAATTGCGGATTTTTTACTTTAATAAAAACACACTACAACGGGCTTTAATAAAAATCTCGATGTAAGTAGGTATTATATGAAGGGGCCAATTTATTTGTAGTAGAGATACCTTCTACTACAACTAAATTGGCGCGATTTTTGATGTGAAAACTTCTTTAGCGGCGTTGTGCACTTTTTGGGACGGGTAAAAAATGTTAAACTCGCGTCAGGACGCGTGACCTGATCGAAAATTCGTAAGACGGAAGGAAAGTTCTGATGTGTCAAAATTTTTAATGTAATATAAATTGACGTGTTTATGTACGATAGCGCAATAAATGAATATTGAATTTTACCACATAAATGACAGGACTTTTATACTGATGATTAAAGCTGTTCGTGAGAAATTATTCTCAAACCATTCCAAAATATCAAAAATGCACAACGTTAATGTTCAAGTTTTCACTTGTGCCGGCACTCCCGGAGTGCAACCCGTTGTTTTTTTTTTTATTAGGTAGGTATTTACCGAATGCTTGACATTCTTGACCGAAAGGCTTCACAAAAATAAATCATAAAATTAGCAAAAGTACCTACCAGCGCAAATAAGTCAAAAATGAAAGCAACACGTTTTCAATGCGTTACAATTGAAATTGTCTCGCTGTTTTGATTATCTTCGATAGTTGTCAGTTTAGTAACGGTCCACCAGTAGATAGTTAACAAACTTACAATAGTGTTCCATAAAAAGAAATTAATAAATAAAACAGAATATACAAAATAAAAATGGGTACCAAAAATAATAAATAAAACCAAAGTCGAACTGAGTAGTAGAAAAATATTTATATTTATTTATTTATTTAACAGTTTATGTACACACATTTAACAAATAAATAAGAAGAAGGGAACAGAAAAATAGGTACAAAGGTGATGCTTATTTCTAAAGAAATCTCTTCCAGCATACCTGCGAAATTTTTTTTCGAATAATTGTACCTATAATGATAGTCCTCTTCCTCTATCCTAACTTGCTGTGCCCGACAGGGTCCACAATGATCTAAAATTATGTATATTTTATATGTACCTACCACCTAAGCTAACATTGTGGAATGCAAATAAATATTGAGTTTTGAGTATTGAGTAATATATATATAGTCTATCGTCTAATACAGTGGTTCTTAACCTTTTAATAATAAGGGACAAGATTCAGACCATTTGACAAGATATCTGTCTTCCCATGGACCACCAACCTTTTTAGGTACCTAATAGGTATAAAAAAAAATGGTGACTGCATACTCTGTACTAGCTTGTGTATCCGAATTACGTACGTATATGTATATCGATGAAAGCAAGGTTAGGTAGTGAGTAGCATTTTCTTGAATCTTTGAAAAAAACATTGTCTTTTCTCTCTAAAAAACTTTTTCTAATTAATTTCCTGTCTGAAATATATCTTTCATGTTCGTATTGGATGCATTTCTATGACTTCCTCTCTTCGGACCCCTGTATTTTAAGTTTCAATTTATTCATCTGTGCGAAAATATCGCATTATAGGATGGTATTTTTTTTTCTTTTTAAGGATGGGAAATCATCAAATGACTTTCTTTCGCTCTGGGTGGAGCGGAAGGACGTGTCAGACTCTTACTGACTAAAACCCATCCGTGTTCCTTCTAAAGCCCTTTGCGTTCCACTTCAGGTGCTGCCAGGGACTACTAGTGGTCCGCGGACCACCGGTTAATAACCACTAGTCTAATAGATAAATATTTTTACTTTCCTTGTTTAGTTTTTTTTTTTTTCTTTAACATAAAATCTTGAAAAAAAATTTTTTTAGTGCACCCGACACGTAAAGTGGCGCAGATTTTTTATCGTCTATCTTATAGTAGGTAAACTTTATTGTTGTATTGCTGTTACAATTTACTGAAATCGATTTTCATCCTAATTACCTATGCCTTTCAAAACAAAACAATCTGACTAAAGAAATCTAATTAAAGCCTTCTGTCAGGCACCTATCGGCTCAGAATACGCCCGCAACTAAGCCCGGAACTACGGACTTCGGGTTTAGAGAGTAGCCCCCCAATGCGTAGACTTTTGTTAGTTGGGTGTCACCCAAGACTAGCATTTCGGGTGACACCCACCCATGACTCCCAAGAAGGTGTTTTTAATTTTTTTAAATCTTATAATGTAGAGTTACCATTAGTTTTTGCCTGGCTCGGCCATTATTATTCAAAGAATAATTCTCGTACTTTAAAAGCGTTCAAATTCTAGTCGCAATATCATGTCTCGACAATGCAATCAATGTCAAAGTAGTGTGAAATTAGAGGTGTTTTTGACAAATTGCGACTGTGATACGAATGCAAATAGGTACTTCTTAAAAATACGATAATTTTGTTGCCCACAAGTACCTATATACTCTCAGATAGATTAAAATGGGTCCAATTCATAACGAACAACACGGCGCCAAATCAGTTGGCACTGTTTACAGCATTGTATAATCGAGTAAAATCAATTCGATCCAAAGACTAAAGTCGGACAACTTTTCTTTTTTAATTTCGTACGGACGACACGGTACGGAAACAGTGCGACTTATTGATAAACTTGTTTAAGTAGGTACCTACTCAATAAATAAACAGTTCGTAGCAGAACTCGTGGTATTAGCCAAGAATGGCTAATAATAATAAAATCATCTTATACCCAGATTTTTTAATTTGCTTAGAAACAAGCAAATTCTGATGAAAACAAAAAATAAAATAAAATTAAGTTGTATGCTGATGGAAACAAAAAAATACATACAATACAGTGAATAATCCAGAAGTACACCCAGACTACGGCGTCTCATCTTAGCCATCTTTGCAGATTCCGGTGTCTCCAGAGACTGGTCGAATTATAAGGGATTGACTATGTGACATTTCGGTAGCATAATATTATATCATATCTCGTTCATTGTGTCAATCGATAACGTTTTTTTTTATTCAGACTTCATACAAAAGTCTGTGGTGTCATGTGGACCCACCATTTATTTTTTGTCGATGAAATATTATCGAACGACTCCTGCCGCTCCGGGCGGAACGGAAGAGAGTGTCAGACTGACTGAATAAAACCCATCCGTGTTCCTCCAAATTCCCTTTGCGTTTTAGGGCCGCGGTGACTCTTTCGAACAAATTCCGCAACCCTGGCAACCCACCATAAGGCATTAAGTCCATGTTTGCACTGTGTTTTAAACTGGTGCATAAAGATTCTATAAAGAAATAAAACAAATAAATGTAAACTTTGTGAATACATTACCTACCCCGTCAGGGCGCAGCAATCAACTTATAGCTAATCATAAAATAATTATCTTTAACAAAATAATAATCTTTATATAATAACAATAAAAGGAATACACAACACTAACATTATTATTAAGCTATAGCTGTGAATTTTGGGTATACGTTTGGTTAGTTTTTACTTAAAAAATACTTAAGTAGTTTTTATATAAATATTTGACAAAACTGTTGCTCTGTAGGTACAAACTGTTATAAATAATATAATTTACAAAACACTAAAAATATATAGGTAATATGCTCTATTTTAAGGTCACTTTGTCTAGTCTAGAGTCTTTGATTCTTCTAAAACCAGATCCACATCAATCACAAAATACACCCATCAAAATGATACGGAACACGCTCGTCACATTACAAAGCAATGTATTCCACCGCGTGGATGAACGCCTGTTTTCCCCTGAAAAACGTATTATAAAAAGATACAGAGTACGGGTGTAACGCACTACTGCCATTCTGCAGACGTTATTGACAGCTAGGCTCGCTCACACGCGAAACGAGACGCTAAGAACACTTTGTTACGATTAGCTGTCATGTTGATTACAGTTTTTTTTTTTTTTAAGGATCGGAAATCGTCAAATGACTTCTTCCGCTCTGGGTGGAGCGGAAGGGCGTGTCAGACTCTTACTGACTAAAACCAATCCTTCTAAAGCCCTTTGCGTTCCAGGGCCGCGGTGACTCTTTCGAACAAATCCCCAACCCTAGCAGGCTCTGGCCCTAGCGGACCCCGTCTTCTGTGCTGACATCTCTGATTGATTACAGTATTGGAGAGACATCTTCGTGCTATTTTCCCTCAAATATGGCGAGGGGGGTAATGGCTGATCTTTGCGTTATGCTCGTGAACGGGTGCTGCTTGTGGTGAAAGGTCGTCTTGTTAGCCATGGTTATTACTATTGTTATAACGATTAATGTTTAATTTTGATGGCCCTGGTTTATCACTTGTGGCGTCGAGTCACAGATCTTTTTATTATATTCTACCCTCTGCACGTGTAAGCGGGCACACCCTTCATGTCTGGAGGCTTACTTAGTTTGATTTGATATTGTTTTTATGCTTGAGTTTGTCTGTTTATGCTGGCATAATGGAGTGTGCTAGCTTACAAGTAGCGAATTATTAAGTTTTATGTTTTTACTTGTTACCTTTGTTGTATTGTTTTCTTTGTAAGAATACTGACTACTTACATACCTTTGTATTAGTGATAGTTCTTATAACTCAAGATTATGAAGAGCAATCAGCCATTAGGAACAATTTCGCGTCTGCGACGCGTAGCAAATACCAAGAAGGCAACTATTTTACCAAAATATAATTCCTCACTTATTAGGGTACCGTACCCAAAGGGTGAAATCGTGACAATTTACCAAGCAGCCGTACTGTGTAACACATGCATAAAAATACCTAGACCATGACCTAGACTAGAGTCAAGAGCAAACCCAAACTAGTTAAATAAAAAAGACGAGGGGCGAGTTTTAATTTTTAGAAAACGTTTACCAAAAAAAACGGTAATCCAGATAGGTACTGTATAAGAGATAAGCCAAACGTTTATATAGGTATCTATCATGCATGTCATCATCTAACTTGAAGAGAGCAAATGATTAACAATAAGTATGTTGGGCCTAACACCATTAACATACCTAAGCATGGAAAGTACAAGATTTTTTTTAAGGATATTGGAGCTGCCATCAATAAACTGCTTTCGAGTTTTGAAGTGATAGCTTCGGAAGTTTAGTTCCACCCTGTTATCATAGACTGAGGCTATGTTGAGTTCAAGCCCATCAGCTCAGACATCTGCACCATTGCCGTTGCCCTTGCCAAGAATGATAAATGTTGCCATTGACAAAAACAACAATAGACGTCTGTTGCTTGATGAAACAAGAGGTTTGCCTTTAACTTGCAGCAACTTGAGCCAAAACAAGAACACAAAATAACTTATTAGCGTCAAGCATGACTCATAATAAAAAAAGTTGGTAAAGCAACTAAAGCAGAAAGGAGTACCTGTAAGGAATGAAAGGCGAAAGTGCAATACATCAACCTTGGTCCCCGTACAACTAATGATAAATGGTTAAATATCTACGTAAGTTTAACGAGGACCACATTTTCTGCATTCTTTACTCTCTCATAATAAATACATATTATTATGTTACATATCATAATGAGCTATGTAACACGCAATACCAGAATGTTCGGATTCCGACAATCATCATGACGAATAATTGCATTCCAGTGTTGCCACCATTTATCTGCACACACATATAATAATATACGCCTTGCAATGGCAACACAGTTATTTAAAGTTTATGTAGCTTTCTATTCGTTTTATGTAAGTTTTAAATAAATACAGTTCTTGGTGTTGTTTTCGTAATAAGTTCTTATTTTTCTTTTGGTCTGCACAGCTCTAAGAGCTATTACTATTTTTACTTCTCGGAACAGATATTCATAACAACTTTAGCATACCTAGCAGTCTACTGCTAGTAATCTCGCTCAAATGACTTGTCACAGAGTTCGTCCATGCGCACTATATTTCATTTTTTTTTTACCAAACTCACAGATCGCATTCGAAACTCTATAAGATAAGATAATATAAGATAAGTCTTTATTTGCCTTAAACATGGTATAAAGTTGTTACAGTCAGATATTAATGTTAAGTCCGCATGTTTAGCTATACAGGATATGTATCAATTGCATGCAAATTAATTATTATCAGTGAATTCTAAAGTTCAATGTCAGAGATAAAAAGTCAATAAAATTATTAGAAATACAATAATAATAATAATAATAAAAAGCATAATAATAGTTTCAACAGCATTTCTCAGCATTGCGGATACAATGACAATTAGACTTGAAATTTATTGTTTAAAACTAAGAAAATCTTTAATTTCATAAAACATGTGTTCCTTCAACCATTTCAATAATCTGTTTTTAAATGAGTTAGTATTTAATAACAATTTTATTTCTTTGGGAAGTTTGTTGTAAATGCGTATACACATGACTAGAAAACTTTTCGCATACTTGGCTGACTTGGGAGTATCCTGCAAAACTAGTCTGCAAGGATCTCTATTTCGAGAGTTCAATTGATAGGCTTTTTTGAACAATCCCTTATTATTATAAACATAATTACAAACCTCAAAAATGTACAGTGACGGAAGTGGTAATATACCTAGCTTTTTAAAGAATGGTTTACATGACTCATCAGGACGGATACCACAAATGGCTCTGATGCATTTCTTTTGCGCAATAAATGCTCGGTGATTATCTGTGCTGTTACCCCAAAGGATAAGCCCGTATCGTAAGATGGATTCTATATAGGCGTGATATGCCGTAATTGCTGTTTTTTTGTTGGTTATGTTCTTTATTTGTCTGAGAGCATACACAAACTTATTGATCCTACTGCACAAACTATCCAGATGTACTTTCCAATTCAGATCTTGATCTATGAGTACTCCTAAGAATTTAGTTTGTGGAACTTCTTTTAGCCTGTCAATATGAAGCTTGAAATTGTATTTCGAATGTTTTGATTTATTAAACTGTATAAAATTTGACTTATCCAAATTGATTTTCAATTTATTTGTCTGTAACCATTTTATAATGTCGTCAATAGTGTTATTAATGTCCATCTCATGATCAGATTTAGTTTTACACTTTTTGTCAGATGTCACAATAATTGAAATGTCATCTGCAAATAATACACATTTATGATTAGTCACTAACGGCAAGTCGTTTATGTATATTAGAAACAATAAAGGTCCTAATACACTCCCTTGAGGGACGCCGCAATTATTAACTCTATTGTCAGATGTAAACGAAGTCAATAAATTATCATTTACCTTATTGATAACAACGTATTGTTTTCGGTTGCTTAAATACGACGCGATCCACTGCAGTGCTATACCTCTTATTCCGCTTTTTTCTAATTTTTTCAGCAAGATGTCATGTGCCACAAAGTCAAAAGCTTGTGACAGGTCGAAGAACAATCCTGTCGTTAGATAATTTTTATTTAGAAAACTATGAATATGGCCCAATAGATGAGCAATCGCTAGTGTTGTTGACTTGTGCTTTTGAAATCCATACTGCTCTTTTGTTATAATATTGTATTTGGTGCAGTAGTCAGAAAGTCTCTTTTGCATACATTTTTCAAACAATTTCGATATTATGGGTATAAGGGTTATCGGACGATAGTTTTTAACGTCATTTTTATCGTTTTTTTTGTAAAGAGGTTTAACGACTGATAATTTTAACGCATCAGGGAAAGTTCCGGATGAAAATGAAAGATTAATTAAATAAGTCAAAATAGGAATTAATTCTATACTACAAGCTTTAATTACCTTTGTACTAATTCCATCGTAACCTTCTGAATTCGTGTTATTTAAAGCTAGCAAGGAAACGAAAACGCAGCAGGCCCAGAAAGAGTTGGTAGGATGAGCTGGACTCCTTCTCAAAGGACTGGCCCAAAATTGCATGTGGAAATTATCCGAAGGCAACATACTTTCGGGATTAAAGACCCGACTATAATATATATCTCTGGGCCAAATTTCATCCAGATCCGTTCAGGCGTTCTGCCGTGATTGAGTAATAAACATCCATCCATCCAAACTTCCGCCTTTATAATAGTAGTACTAAGATTACACCTCTAATCTTCTCATAGCCTGTTAATCTTCGCTTGATAATATAATGATAGTTCTACAGTATTACACATAAACAGTGTTAACATGAACGCTACAAAACTTCTTGTCGGGAAATATCGGACGTGCTAAACAGTAAAATAATTAATTACTTGTTTGTTAGCTGTTGCATATGGTAATGAATACGTGAATAGGGCGTCAATGGTAGGGCTCACACTTTTCTAAGTTGTAATGTTTTTTTTTTTTTTGTTACAACTGTTTTATTTAAATATTTAAAAATGTAAATTTATATGTTAAGAAAATGAAATAAACGGAATAATAATGTAATATTTATTTCAGACCGGAGTCCATACTTTAAAATACTACAAACCAATATACACACACATATAAACACACACTCAGAAATTAAATTAAAATATATATATACTAGCTGACCCACGCAACTTCGTCTGCGTCACATTTTTCATGAATGCTCGGCTCTTATTGGTCGTAGCGTAATGTTATAAATCCTCAATAAATAGACTTCCTAGGATTCAATTCAATTCAATTGAAATATTTTATTTCAGAATTACTTCCATATATTGTTAGTAGTTGTACAACTTAGCCTAATGTTAGTATTGAATAAATTTACAATAATAAACAACAGTGTACACCAGTTTATTTTGGGCACGCCACAATTGCGGCGGTGAGATCCCTCTTTGGGGAGTGGCTGGAGAGGCGCCACGGCGTCCTCACCTTCCGCCTGACGCAGGTACTCACCGGACACGGCTGTTTCGGGAGGTACCTGTTTCGGATTAAGCGGGAGGACACGCCCGGGTATCAGCACTGTGATGATCGCCCGGAGGACACGGTGGAGCATACGGTGGAGGTCTGCCCTGCTTGGGCTGAGCACCGCCGTATCCTTGGTGAGGCGATCAGCGGCGGCGACCTCTCGTGACCGGCCCTGGTTGAATCCATAGTCCGGAGCGATGAGGCTTGGGAAGCGGTCACCTCCTTCTGCGAAGCAGTCATGCTAGCGAAGGAGGAGGCGGGCCGCGCGAGGGAAAGGCAAGGCCTTCGCCCCAACCGCCGCTACAGGAGAAGACGCCCCGGGCGTCGGAAGTCGCAGGGCGATCCCCGGCCACCTTAAGCGCGGGCCTGCGGACGGCGAGCGTTGGGTGGCTCACTGACCGATCACCACCAGGCCCGTGTCGATGACGCGGTGTGTTTCACGCGCGCCTCAAAGAGATGTCAGCATAGAAGACGGGGCCCGCTTGGGCCAGAGCCTGCCAGGGTTGCGGAATTTGTTCGAAAGAGTCACCGCGGCCCTGGAACGCAAAGGGCTTTAGAAGGAACACGGATGGGTTTTAGTCAATAAGAGTCTGACACGCCCTTCCGCTCCACCCAGAGCGGAAGAAGTCATTTGATGATTTCCCATCCTTAAAAAAAAAAACACCACTTTATTTGGAAAAGTGTGTCTGAACACTTACCCACCTTTGTAAGAGGGGAGAGTCCCACCGGTCCGCAAACACATTCAGGATGCCATTGGAGGAGGAGCGCAAGCGCGCCATCAATGATCGCTGCAAACCCATCTACGCACGCTTCCGCGAACATCCCTGACGCGCTACATCGCCACGGCAACCCCAAAAGCACCCTGAATGCGTTATCGTACTGTACGCGCAGGTCGCTGTATACCCGCTGGGTATACTTGGTCCACAGGCTGCATGTGTATACCGACTGGCAGAAGGCCTTAAAAAGCGTTATCTTTACCGATTCAGTACAGCGTGCAAACCTGCGGGCCAGCATGTTGTAACGGACGGCCAGCGACCTGCGCTCCCTGTCTATGTCTACATTGTTTTTTAAGTCATCAGTGACCCAGTGACCCAAATACTTAAACCTTGAAACCCGACCTAAAGGAGACCCAGAGAGTGAGAGTTCAGGCAGCTGTTCGTAGGTTAAAGTACCCGATTTAAAAACCAACCATTCACTCTTATCGGTATGGTATTTGAGCCCGTGAGCCACTGCATAACTTTCACAGATTTTAAGAAGCCTTCTCATTGTTGTTCACGCAAACACGATTTTAGAGCTACTGAGCCCACCTATCAGTTTGTTTATGTATAGGTTAAAAAGACGGCGGGAGCTCAGCCCCCCCTGCCTCACCCCACAATCCAACCCATACATATCAGAATATGAGCCTGCCCACTTAACTGTATTCTTTTGACTACTGTACCAATATCTAAACAGTGATATTTCATTAGCCGGGACAGTGGTGTCGTGAGTGAGCTTATGCCAAAGCAGGTCATAATTGAACAGGTTGAAAGCCTTCGATAAATCCAGGAAACATGCCATTACAGTAGTCTTTCTGTCTGTATAATATTGGACAGTCTGCTTGAGGCATAAAATTGCACTATCAGTACATAAGTTCGGTCTTAAACCAAACTGACCGACCATCCTCGGTAATATGCTTAGCTAGAATTTTATCAAGCAGACTATCCAACACCTTAGCACAGACAGTGGCAGGCGATATCGGCCTATTGTTGGAGATATCGGAGGCGTCACCAGTCTTATTCTTTATTACTGGCACAACGATGGTATTGCTAAGTTCTACAGGTACGTAACTATGACTTAAACATAGGTTAAAAATCATACCAAGTACTCGCGGTAAGTGTACTCCAGCGTTTTTAAGATGTTCGAAGCTGAGGCCGTCGTGACCGGGGGACTTTCCCCTCACCATGTTCTATATACTTCTCGCGACCTCTTTAGCGGAGAACCTGACAGGAGGAGCCCCGGTCACGGCCAACCCTGCGCCGCTATTTGACGGTTTGCTATAGCCACACAGCCGCGAGTTTGCATTAAAATGTTTTTGAAAAGCATTAGCTATATCCGTGGGGTCGCTCACGCCCGAGACGCTCACTGGTATCCCCGATCTATGTTTACCACATTAGCGCGTTCTACCAAAAAATAGTCAAGAATAACTAACTGATCGAGTGGTAAATGATCAATTATTTATCGACCGCCGAGAGTAGAAAATAATTAAAGCCCTAATATCGCTATTAAAAAACAAGGGTTGATTGTAGAGGGGTGAAAATTTAGGCTTGTATGTATTTGTGTATACTGTATCATAAAAAAATAAAAACAAAAAATTTTGTTTAAAAAAAATAAAAAAAAATTTAGGAGTGGACCACCCCTAACATTTAGGGGGGTGAAAAATAGATGTTGTCCGATTCTCCACCCTAGCCGATATGCACGCTAAGATTCACGAAAATCGGTCGAGCCGTTTCAGAGGAGTTCAATAACGTACACCGTGACACGAGAATTGTATATATTAGATATATTATTATTATTTATTAATAAATATATTTTTTTATGTTGGTATTTTTTTGTTATTAGGAACTCAATAGGAAGGGAAACCAAGAGCCGAAAAAAAATCTAGCCATATGATTAGTTTAAATACTGCAGCTGATTCTAAATTCGAGAATTTGATTTTAAAATCTGCTTACTAATCATATGATTAGATTTCCTGCCTCTCGATAACCTTTTTTTTACCTTTTATAATATTAAAATCTTTTTCCAAAAGACAGTCAACCCTCAACAGGTCCTACAAATTAGTATTTCATAACATTGTAGTCATCGTAGGATATTAACCTTTTGCAAGAAACATTCAGTGCATTTGATGCTCACCAGAGCGTGAATACGCAATGGAATAAAGGCGATGCTTGTTTCACGCGAGCTATGTTTTCTTAGCCGTGTTTTCTGCATACAATGAAACGTTCGTCACGAGGCTTTGTATGGGTGGTTAGGTAGAGGTTAACTCGGGCTTGGAGATAGACAGATAAATAATAATTTGCTGTACACCTACCATAGTGTAGTCTTTTTTCTTTTTAACCCAAAGGTTGACTGCTAGAGAATGCATGGTTGCATTAAGTCCGCCAATGTGCCACTATTGTATATAAAGTTTAAATAAATACTCTTTACTGTACACCATAAAAAAATAAAATAAGGACTTTAAAATAATAGGGTGTAACAATAGGCGATCTTATCGCTAAGAGTTGGATACAGTAATTACAGTAGCGATAAAGATGGGTCGGCAAGGGGTACTGTGTTGTGACTGGTGTGTTCGTTTTTGATTAATCATATGGCACCAAGATATTTATCACACTGCATACATAATTAACGTGCCCAACTTTCACACCTGATTTGGAAAGAAATTATACGTGTATCCAGAAAATGTCAAGTGATTGGCTGTTGAAAATTCATTTTTAACTATAAGTAACTGCAGCTACACATTTGAAGGAAAGCACATTATTTTTGTGATTATTTTATATCACACATACACATTCACATACTGGAGCTTAGACAAAACAGACCAAAAGTTACGTAGGGCGATAATAATTCTTAAAGTTTCTCAAATTCTTAATACAAGATTTTAATCTTAACTCTCGTCCCTGCTGATCCGGTACTAATTGACGGCTCTTTCACTTTATTATTATAAATTAGTATGTTAATACACGCAAAAGCAAGACGTAGTTAGGTACTTATATTACAACAATAAGAGGCCATTTACATACATATTTACTTGCAAGACATGAGTTGAAACAAATGCGCATCTGAATAAAACAATAGATGTAAACAGTCTTATAATGACACGACTCAAATCTGAGTTTTGAATGATGATCATGTTATGGCAAATCATATCTATATATCTATCTATTTATACTGATAACAAAGATTTTTTTTAAGTATGGGAAATCATCAAATGACTTCTTCCGCTCTGGGTGGAGCGGAAGGGCGTGTCAGACTCTTACTGACTAAAACCCACGTGTTCCTTCTAAAGCCCTTTGCGTTCCAGGGCTGCGGTGACTTTTTCGAACAAATTCCGCAACCCTGGCAGGCTCTGGCCCTAGGAGCCCCCGTCTTCTATGCTGACATCTCTTTGAGGCGCGCGTGGAACATAACGCGCCATAGACCCGGGCCTGGTGGTGATCGGACAGCGAGCCCAGGGACTCCCGACGTCTAGGACGTCTTCTCCTGTTACGGCGGTTGGGGCGAAGGCCTTGTCTTTCCTTCGCTAGCATTACTGCTTCGCAGAAGGAGGTGACCGCTTCCCAAGCCTCCTCGCTCCGGACCATGGATTCCAATCTCTAGAACTACCAGTCGGATTTTGAAAATTCTTTTTGTGTATCATAGCCACATTCATGATGAATGCCTATATGGGAACGGGAAAAAACGGAATATGCGCACACGAATTCGCAGACAAAAGCTAGTACCTAATATACACACATGTGGCTTTTAAGAAAGCATAGTATGATAGGTGGTGGAACCATAATATGGGTGTTGCCACTTGTAAGCCACAATAATGATTAGTTCTATGAAGAAAGACCACCAGAAATGTCAAAATACGTACACTTTTGTGCCTTTTTTGTGTTGATGAGAAATCTTACAATAACTTTTTCCGCGGGAAGGAATATCAGACTCTTAATGACTAAAACCCGCCCGTGTTCCTTCAAATGTCCTTTGCGACTATGAAGTCTTAAAACGATAATGATTCCGCTCTAAGAGGGAGACGGAGCTATACATAGCGAATAGCACTATCCCGTTTACATCATCGGAATTGGATGGCATTAGCACGCCATAGTAGGGCTACAGGCCACGGTAACTCTTTTGTTCCTTCCAATTTATTAGTAACAAGCGATACGTCCCGGCTTCGCACGGGTGCAAATTATATACAGACCTTCCTCGTTTAACGCTCTTTCTTTTGATGGAAACCGTATCAAAATCTTTTGCGTGATTTCGAAGAAACAAGCGGAGAAACGGAAAGAAGCAGACATCGACTTTGCTTTATACTCCAGAGATAAGAGAAGGTAGTAAAGATTTTAATAATTAGTTTTTAGTGAAACACTTCTGATAGCAGGTACCTTTAATAATACAGCCAATATTACGCAGTGATTCGAACTGTTAACTGGACTCCTTAGTTTTAGTTCCCGTTTAAGTCGGGCTCGAGACTCCTTTCAGCGTTTTTCGCTAATCCTTACTATAGTTACGCATTTGGCCCTGCACGCACACTTGAAAAATTCACCCTGCACAAGGCATGTAACGATTTAATCATGGTTTGTTTTAATGTCAATCAGCACTGTTCATCAAAATCATTTCATTCGCTGTGTGAAGCACCAGCCTTAACAAGAGCATGTGCAATAAGATGCACAATACCTACACGCTTTCCGAGTAAGTAACCACAAGTTCATTAATATTGCTCACCACTTGTCTGTTTATGATAATTATTAGAGACTAGTGCCAGGCGGACAAATTACTGTTTTACACGAATAAAACAAAGTACTTTCGGTAAGTTTAGGACATCATTACAAACTACCTTCTTTTGAAATGTATTAAGAGTCTGTTTTTATTTTGACAGAGTCAGTCTAAAGTTTATTTCTATAGGATTTAAAATCTCATCTCATACAACACTCTCATAACCTAGCTATTCAGTAAGCTATCAATTGTGACCTAAGATGTTTTAAATCCGCCCAGAGCGGAAGGAGTCATTTGATGACCTTTTAAATTTTATTAAATTTAAAAAAGATCTTTTAAATGACAAATATGAAGAGTTTATTTATTCAAATGAACAATCCTTAGAATGTAAAACCAAAACACGGTGGTCGTGAAATGGTAATGCAATGGAACGAAGAAAATGGCGTGAGCAAAGTTTTGAGAATAAATGTAGATGGGTATTAGAACAGAGGAAAGATCAAATAATTTATTGTACGTATGTCGTATGTATGTATGAAACAAATGATGATATGGCTAGAAAGGGGTTGACTATACGACGAATAGAAAAGTAAGAAAAACCAAGACATGTTACACCGACTCCAAAAAAAAATGGGGGAAAGACAAGAGAATCGTGTATAATATGTATGTATTTAGAAATATATAAGTATGTTTATCAGTTGTCTGGTTGCCATAGTACAGGCTCTGCCTAGTTTGGGATCGGATGACCGTGTGTGAGTTGTCCCAGGATATATTAATCGTGATAGCCACATACTATGAACATATTACATTGCATGAATCATATCACTACTTCTAAAGTTAAAAAGTAAAAAGTTGACAATTATCATCAGTGTACGGCTCGTTTCCCATACATTCTATTCATCATTACTTACGATAACACTACAATTACTCACTTTTTTAATTACAGTATGTGTAATGCCGTTATTCTTATTGTGGATCTATTTATAACATACTACCAATGAAAATCATTTCAATAATTTTCTTACTTTTATACTTTAGCTTAACTTTAGCCGATAACAAGTTACAAGACAAAGTGTAATTAAATACTATCGATTAAAAATGGTAGGTATAGAAATATTTTATGAGCTGAAGATTAATATTGTGTAGATCAGTAAGTAAGTATAAGTGAGAATCAAGGCACATTTTAGAAATTAACTACTTCAATGGAACTTTCAAGTAAGAAATGATAAAATAATCACTCACCCAAAGTTTCCGGGATAGCAAATAGGATGACAAACATGCATATTCGGCGTTCTCTTCCCGCTGAAATGGTGTCCGCCATTGAAGATCACTTCCGAACAGCAAGGGGACGAGCATCTTCCGCTATCGGTACACTCGGAGCCGCAGCAGGACCTGGATCCATCAGTACTGCACCAGTGGTCTTCACAGGGAAGAGAGTAGCGCCACTCAGGGGATGGAACTCTGTAGCTGTATCTCCGGTCCCAATGCATCGAGCTCAAGTCCGTGCATCTCTCCACATACGCCCCGGCCAGCTGCTCCATGTACTGCTTGTACAATCGCTTCTGCCTCTGCGTCTGCGACACGTGTAGACGGAGCACGTTCAGGAAGCACATCTTCACAGCGCGCAGGATCCGGGGGAGCACGCCCGCGCTTTCCACCAACCGGTACGTCGGCATATGCTCGACTACCAGAAACGCACGGACCACACGTCCGCGGAATCTCAGAGAAAACAGATTTTACTGTCGCTACTAGACCGCATTGCAAACGCGTCGTTAGAAAAGAATTCAACCGTGATTTATTAATTTCCCGTTCGCTTTTGTAATGTGCTTGGTGTTTGTTTCAGTTAACTCGATTGTTTCTAATATCATTTGTTATCTTTTATTGCAAAAGTTAACAAAGATTCTGTTTTGTGTTGTCGAAAGGTTGTTACATTTTAAATTTCGCGCCAAACGTCACGGTTCCATGTGAATGGGCGCGAGTGCGCGGGAGCGCGGTTCGTGTCTGATGGCGTACTGCGCCTGCGCGGACGGCGCGACCGCCATAATCGCTTTACGTCAAATTAACTCGCATTTCCCCGAGAGGTGAAAAAACGGAACAGTTTACGGAGAAAATACGGCACCACTGAAAATAATTGAGGTTATAAGCCGTAGCCAAATGCGACCTGACGCCGTCGCCATCGACGGTGTTCTTTTGATTGAATGCGACCGCGCGTTGCAATTGTTTTACGTAAAGCTACAATGAAAAAAGGAGTGACGTCAATGAAGTAGACAATCCAATGACTAAATATTTTATTTTTAGGTACAAAATACAAAGGTAGGTACATAATAGGAACAAAAACAACATTATTCATTTGTACTATAAATACAGCATTAATACTTTAATACCTAGTAGGTACTTTACAAATAAGTAGACATTTAAATGATTGTCTTAGAAACGAGCGCTTAGATCATTCATTCTCCTTTTATATAAAGCTAAGAAGGAAATTAAAAAAAAATAAGTTATTTGGTGATAGCACCATATCTGTTGTTAACTTTGCTAGCCTAATTCGTAGATTCTATGAGTCCAATGAAACTACGTAGTTCAATCACTAATAATTATAATGATACAATACACAAAACACAAAGATACAATACACAAATAGGTTTCCCGACAACCACTTCGATCTAAGTATGACCAAGCTCTGAGACGCAAGGTCCATAATATAAGAAACTATATCTACTTAAAGAAGGTTTTATGTTTATAAACATCACAAGTCTGGTCAATAGTTACTTAATCATGAACCTACATCTTTTTTTTTTATAAGGCTCGTAGTTTAATTTTACGTCTACAACTATGCTTATAATATTTGACCTGTATGGATGTTTCTTTCCAGCTTTTATTAAGCTTCAATGGTTGCAAGTTGGACAACTTCCTCATGGTCTATATCGCTAGAAACTTCTGTACTCATACCATTCTGATGACAATCAACTACATTATTTTTAAGGTCATCCGATTCACACTTGACAGTAACTTTATTTTTCGCAAATACTTTGACTACTGACAGACAATTCTCAAAAGCATTAACAACATTTTTATACGTTTTCAAACAAATTGATCCCTTAAACCTATGTTCCAAGTATTCCATCCATTCATTTTTATTGTCCATAAACAAATATGTGTTGTAGATTAATGTAGCATTATAAGTGTCATGGTACTTAGTACAGCGAAACTTTTCACCACACATTTTGTTTAAATAATTCATATGCTGCAAGCAATGCTGAAATTCTGACAAATCATGAACAAGTGTAGTATTATATTTATCATCTAAATTAACTTTGTTAAACAAAAACTGCAAACCATCATAAAAAGTTGATGCGTCTTTTGCGGTATCAGATACAGTCAAGTTTTGGCCATTCTTTTTAATATGATCTACTAGTCTAGATACAGGACCTAGCATTACATAGGATAGAATAACGCAGTAAGAGACTTTGTTAAAATCTTTGTTTTTCTTAAAAACATAAAAGACTAGAGTTAAAATAAGAATCCAGCTTTCTTCAGGCACATCTTCAAGTGGTTTCTTATAATTATATCCTGGTAGAACTTCTCCAAGAAACTGTTCGAAAGCCTCGGACTCTTTCGTTAATAACTTTAGTTTCTTGCCAACACGATGTTTCGTAAATATATCTCTATTAGATATTGATTTATCCCAATGTGTTTCAATTTCCTTGATTGAAGTTAGCTTGCCTTCCCTCCCAAGAAAAGTTATCGTTGAATCTTGAGAGTTATTCAAAAGACAATGGCTGTAAACGATTATATCCATAGCTGCTAGCAAAGCATCGGGGCGATTGTAGTCGTTAGTTATCAGAGATCCGCATAGTAGTCCTCTCTTCTTTAGATTGATGTAAGGAACTGCTATCCTGCTGTTGGATACACCTTTCGCAAACCATTTCTTGTCATCTTTGAACATACCATGACCTGTTTCTCTTTGAAAATACTTCACAGCAAGGTTGCATAACGGGTATGAGTATATAGTCTGAATTTTCTCATAAACCTCCTTAAAAACTTTATTTTCATCTTCGTCATCAATAGCTATTGACACTGTATTGATTGCATTTGCTTCTTTTTGACGTTTGACCCAGCGTACTACTGGTGTTATCATGTCCGTTTCATCGTCTCCAATTATTTCAGCTAGCTTTTCTAGGTAATCACCACTCTCGTTCAACAATGCCAGCAATACTGGCATTTTACAATAAACACCAATGGCAGTTTTAACTTTGTCATGCTCGTAGATTGTGCACTTTATTTTAGTCTCGCCTTTGTTATGTTCTAGAGAATTCGGCGTAATGCACGACACACCGAAACAACTGTATTCCAAGTTATTTGTTATAACTGGACATTTTAATTTTCTAGCGACTCCCACAATGGCTTCAATGGAATCATATTCACATACGAAATACTTTATGCTCATTTCTTCTAAAACTTGTTTTTGGACGTCGGTAACCAGAAGGGGTTGGAAATATTCGGCCATGTTCATGCGTAGAGTACCATTTATGTCATTAATTAGTCTTTGATGAATTTCTTTCCTTTTGGATATCACGTGTTTCGTAACTCCACTGAATATAACATAGCATTTGACACCATTGTCTACGAACATGCTGAGTATGTTTATAATGAAGTCTGCGTACCTATCGCAGTCTGGTCCGAGGACGAACTGGCAGCCGCTGTGTTTGTACGTGTCTGTGAAGAAGCTGTCTCCATCGATGACAAGTTCGCAGTCGCTAAGGATGTGGGGTGAAGACACTTTCTTTTTCTGGATGTACCGTCGTAATGATTTGAACTTCATCTTGATGTAGGAATATCTGGAATCAAGATAATATAATCGATAAATATGTTGCTGTAAATAGCCGTTGTATTGGGAGAGGAGGGTATAGAAAGACATACATAGTTATTATTGGGAAAGAACGGACAGGAGCTAAGATGCCGCTTGCTTTATAATGTGTCCTGGTGTTCACCACGATGGACATAGCTAACTCTTTCTGAGAACATCACGGACACCACAACATAGATTTGATACCTATCTCATACATAAATTAATACTCAGATAAAAAACTGGCCAAGTGCAAGTTGGACTAGCACACGAAGGGTTCCGTACCATAAGCCGAAAATAACATGTTTCTTGTATGGGTGATGTTCCTTTTACTTTTATTTCATTTTTATTATTTGTTGTTAAAGCGGCAACAGTGTGTAGTAATCGTGTGTGTGTAGTGAAAATGTCAACTGTCTAGCTATCACGGTTCATGAGATACAGCCTGGTGACACACAGACGGACAGTGGAGTCTTAGTAATAGCCTCCCGTTTTAACCCTTTGGGTACGGAACCCTAAAAACGAAAGTAGCTCCGTCTATCAGTCTGTTCTTGTCTTAACGGCTGAACTTAGCACACGATTCGACCATGTCCTGGAATGGGACGTAGGATAAGACTTATCATGTCGGAAATATGTTCACTACGGATAATTTTCGACTATCAATAGAGATTGAATAGTTTTTTTTGATTTTGAGATTGTCGCCTCACACTGTGATAAGAAACATTATAAAAATAGATGGGATCAATTGTTACGTTTTATCTATTTTTGCTACCGAGGGAACTAAAGGATCTATAATATGAAATACTTATTTTTTAAAGATAGAAAATCATGGAAGGTGTTAGACTCGTTACTGACTAAAACCCATCCGTGTTCCTTCTAAAGCCCTTTGCGTTCCAGGGCCGCGGTGACTCTTTCGAACAAATTCCGCAACCCTGGCAGGCTCTCGTCCTAGCGGGCCTCTTCTCCTATGCTGACATCTCTTTGAGACATAATATGTAATACTTGCGGATGTTGTGTTATAATAATAGCCTGTCTACGACACGGTCAAATTAATTTAATTTACTTTACTACAATGCTGCTTCGCCAATTGCAAATGCAAGTTTGTGATGGCATTTTAATGTGTTAGATAAAACACCAAAATAACGATTTTAACTAAGACATTTTTCTTTACTTGAGCTGTGAGCCTTGCATCTTGTCTTATACGATTTTAGGACAGGGGAGTAGGTACCTTGTAGGTTTTCTTTGATTTGATTTTAAAGGTTGCACGTAAATGAAAAGGTAAACCACCTGGCTCATAACAATAATATTTAGAGAAAAATTGGCTTTTTATTCTCTGCTTTTTATTTACCTTAATAGGTACTGGTACTAGTAATGTAATGGAGGAACTATAATCAATCAATATACTTTATAAAATTCTTCTGTTACTGACTGACTGAGTGACTGACAGACAACGCAAAGCCGAAACTACTACTCGTACAAAGCTGTAATTTGTGTATTTTATCTATTTATTTATTAATTATATACTTTATTGTACACCTCATTACAAACATAAGTAGTAAAAACGTTTAAAAAACAAGTGTACAATGGGTGGTCTTATCGCACAGGGCAATCTCTTACAGACAACCTTTGGATGGACTGAACGAAAGAAGTTTGATTTAGGGCGGTCAGTGTAAGAGTGGGCCTTAGTAAAGATTTTTTTTTTTTTGTTATTGGCTTCCCTACACTCCGTACTTCCGTACACTAAGAGAGGATTTCCCGAAATTCCTCCGGGAACAGGAAAAAACGGGATATTCTCTTAATCGGTAAGGTTATAGGTACATGTCATTTTTATTAGTTTATTATTTTAGCATATATATATGTATTTTATTAGTATTATTTATAAATATTATTTGTAAGTACATATATTCTTTCCGAAACAAAATTATATTTTTAATTTTATTTTTATTTGTTGAATACCAATCGTATAGTCTTTATAACCCAAAGGTTGACTGGTAGAGAATGCCTTGATGCAATAAGTCCGCCCATGTACCACTATTGTACATAGTTTGAAAAAATAAATATGCGCGTACGACGTCGCGGGCAAAAGCTATTAAGAGTAAAAAATACCTAACTAATAGTGTAAGCACTTTTTGTTTCAATAATACAAACAAATAAATAAAACAGACTGACTCATTCAATAACTAAGATTATAAAGAAGAGAGATAGCTACTTGTGACACACACTTCATTCGATCCAAATCCGAGAAATGTCGGTCTGAAGTAGCCTAGCCATCGTTCGACATTTAAAAATAAATAAAATCTAAACTCCTTCTGTCCTAATTCAATAGGTTAGTTTCCAACTTGGCCGAATCTAGAAACTGGAAATCGGATTCGGATTGAATTCCGCCCGGTATCGTGTCTGTTAGCACTCACTTCTTCTCTACTCACAAACAACACTAAAATCAAAAGCCGTGAAGACAACACTTATCAAAACAGCTGGCATAAACATAGGTACCTACCTACCCGTCTACCGATTTATCATACCTACCACGTGTTTTAACTATTAAAAGTTTTCATAATAAATACCTATAATAATACAAGATTAATAACAAAAATAAAACATTGACGGAAATGAAAGTGTTATCTTACCTTGATAGAGATAATAATATGAGCACATTGAGCACTGCAAAGTACGAACTGATTAAATGGGACGTCCTGCACTCACAAACCACAGAACCCACTCCGAACGAAATGACGCAAGAAACTTTATATTAGTCATGTTATATGCATTTTATAGCTATGTATATTATATACCGCTGCAGCTGTAGAACACATCATCGTTCGTTAAAGCAGAGTCCCGACCATAAACTCTAATAATACTTTTTTTCCATTCCAGCTACCAGGCTTTTAGAAATTTTGAAGAAATATTCCATCGTGATCGGTGATTATAGGTATATGGGGTATAACCGTACCTACAGCCAATCTTATGGCTAATTATTGTTTTTCCAGCGCTCCAATTAATTCCTTACAAGTTAAGTGCTTTTTGATGCGAAACATCTATAGCCGCGCCGGTAAAACCGATTGTTGGCGTGACGACGCATGCCGTCGCCACGCTATACGATGGTATATATATACAGTCTATATGTATTTATTTCATTATGCCATATTTAGTTCCTGTCGTAATCTGTTATTTTATGCATATTACTTGTACAAAATAATTTCGAGGTTTCACATCTGCCAGGCGTCCCGTGGCGAGCGAATATGTCTAACTATTATGGTCACAGTCACAATGTCCGCTTTTTATTCAAGTTATTTAATCAAAACCAGGGTAGCATGGAAAAGTGGTGATTTTGGTATCATGATATCCTTATCCATTTAAATGTTTGATAATTAGGTTATGCAGGTACATGTAAATTACAATTTAAATTATCAAATCAAACTTGTCGTTTAAAAGTTACAGTTATGGTATATAAAAGCGAAAGGTCACTCACTGATTTTATTCACGAAATGTCAGAAACTACTGGATCTATGAAGATGAAATTTGGCACGGAGGTAGATTATGAATAGGAGGCGTAATTTAAGAAAGGATTTTAGGAAATTCTTCCCGCAAAGAGGTGAAATAGAGGGTGGAAGTATGTATGAAAAAACATATTCCTTGGTACTAATACTGGCCTAGGTGAATTAAAAAGGTTACCAGTATATTTTTTTCAGAACTATAACTATACCTAAATATAACTAAAACACGATTTAGGAGGTTTCAAGTTTGTATGGAAGGATCTTAAACTGGTCCGATTTAGTTGAAACACGGCATAATGATTTTGATAAAAAATTAAAACAACATGTTTTTGAAAATAACCTCCTAAAGGGGTGAAAAGGGGTGATGAAGTTTGCGGATGAAGGGATGACTTTATTGCTTGCTTCAATTTACTCACTACTACAAAAATGTAATAATTGAAGTGGATCTTACTATTTATTCATAATCAACCCCCAACGGGATGATGGGCACAACAGTTATGCTGATCCTGAGACCTCAGGACCAGCAGCAAAAATGGCTGACTAAATAATATAAATTGTTTCGATTAATTTTCTAAAACTATCCGTTAAAGTTTATCCCTTAACGGGGCATTGAAGTTTCTCGAGTACCTATAAATTCCGTGCGGACGAAGTCGCGGGCGAAGTGCTAGTCGAATATACAAAGGTTTTATATTACGATGAAAATAAGTTTTTTTTTAAATATTATTTATTAGTATTCGAAGTTCCGAACGTAGCTTCAAATGAGGTCCTCGTGTCTATGGATCACAGACGTCACAGCCCGACTGTCATTACGTCAGCTGTCATTGAGAATTCGTAACAATATCTGTTTTTGTTTTGATTGCTCGATTCCGCTAAATTTTAAATAATTTATCTGAAAAATCAATAAAATATGTCAACAATATGACAATATCATGTTTTTCGATTCATACAAAAATATTGATACAATTATAAATGGAACAAGAGAAAAGAGGTGAGCGCGAAGCTATAGAAAAATTTGATATAAAGTTAAAATCGAAGCCGAAGGATGGTGTCATACTACAGCTCCATCACACGGTTCGCGATTCAAATGGGGAATGCCGCCGAATACGATTCTGCACCGGCGTGTTCGACGACAGTCATGACAAACTCGCGTGTGCCGACAACGCCGGCAACATTTTTATTTTGGACTTTTCCGACTTAAAATTCTGGAAATTACCCGGAACGGAGCCGTGCACTGCCTTACAATTCGTGCCGAACAGACAGGACACGCTGATAGTTGCCATGGCGAAGAAATTCGAGATGAACTTTGTGGACACCGGGAGTGGACGTGTCTCTCTCACACTGCCGGGCCACACAGCACCGGTAAGACACATTTCCTTTTCCAACCACGTAAAAACAAACAATCTTTTGACAGCAAGTCCTGTAGAAGCTATCCTGTGGGAGCTACGCAACTATACTAAGTATTTCACCTTAAACACATACTTAGGCGCACAAATCCAACAAATAATATTTTCCCCTGCTGGGGACTACCTTGTGGCATGTTTTCAAAATGACACAGTACAGATTTGGAAACATGAGAACATGAAATCAGTAAAGCAGATAATACCAAGTGAATTGAAACACATGAAAAGTATTGCTTTTACTATGAATGGTCGTGCTATGGCAATGGCCGGGCTTGCGAACATGTTGATACTTTTTAGTATGGATACTTGGAAGGCCCTGAAGTCTATAAATATGTCTAAGTACAACATATCTGGTGCTCATCAAATAGCATTTATTCCCCAGTTATTTGACGGTGGAGCAAACAAAATCCTTGCCATATTGAGCAGTGACTGTATACTTTACCTACTAGATTTAGAGTCATTAAACATAATTCATATTATCCACCCAGAATCTTCAGGTATTCGTAGGTTTGTTGTCAGTCCTACGGGAAAATACTTCCTATGTATACTGCAACTCGGTGAAGTCAACATCTACAATTGTTCATATGTGATGGATTCAGTTCAGAACTGTCAAAATGTTGTGGTAGAAAGTATGAAGAAGGAGATCCCAGGTACTTCCACATTTAAATCTGCCCAGGAACTAGCTCATTCAAAATCCCAAATTGAACAAAAGATGCGAATTTGTATGGATAGTGCTAGATTGAGGAGAATATTGATGCAGTATGGTGAATACCCTGATAAATTCCGCTCCATCATCTGGAGGTCCTTGTTGAATACTCCACAGAATAAGGCTGCCTATGCTTCACTCATTGGAAAAGGCATTCATCCAGCTTACAAAGATATAGAGAAGCAGTTTACTATCCATAGTGCGGTAACACTGAAAAGCCTAAAACGTCTGCTGTCGTGCCTCTCTCACTGGTGTCCATTATTTGGTGTGATGAAGTTTCTTCCTGGTTTTGTATTTCCATTTGTAAAAGTACTACAAAAAGATCCTCTATTGCTATTTGAATCTGTGGCTAGTGTTCTATGTAATTATTGTCAGCTATGGTTTGAGTATGCTCCATTCCCTCCAATAAGTGTGCTAGCCATCATAGAAAACATTCTGGCTGAGCATGACCAGACATTGTTGAATCATTTCTGTGATGTTGGCATCACAAGTCAAACATATGCTCTGAAAATATTAGAAACAGCCTTTAGTGAGGTGCTGACATGCTCTGAGTGGCTGATACTGTGGGACCACGTACTTAGTAATGAGCCAGCATTCATTCTCATGGCTGTAGTGTCATACAACATTGTGCAAAGAAATGCGTTGAAGAGGCTAAAGTCTCATGAACAACTAGAAAATTTCTTCCACATGCAGAACCCTATCGACAAGAAAACATTCCTCAAGAAGGCTTATGTGCTACTTAATGAGACGCCAGAAGAAATACACCCCAGAAGATTTTTCAAACCCTTTGTGTCACTGGAAAAAGGAGGATGTTATCAGCAATTTATTGGATACCCAAAAGCAACTATTTGCCTCAAATTAGCAAAAAAAGACAAGAGAAAAGTTTCAAAGACTGAAAAGTACACTTTAAAAGAATTGACTGCTAAGACTCAAGAAAAAGAAATTAATAGTAGAGCAAAACATGAGCTGTCTGATCTTAAATCTTTGAATAGTGACGAGGAGAGTATACAAGATGTCTACATTGAAAAACATAGGAAGGCAAAAAAGAAAAGTCATGACACTGTACTGAACCGAGGGGACTGCTGCACAAGGGAAGCGAGAGAAGAATTGATCGAAAGTATAATTTATCCTGCTACAATACATCTTCAGAGAAATAAAATTGCCGAAGAAATAGCCTATAAAAAGGACAAGGAAGCTAAGCATTCGAAATCAAGAACAAGAAAAAAAGAAAACAAAAATGTATCTTTAGAGAAAGAAGTTGAAAAATTAATAAGAACTTATACTAATTCGGATTTGTCTGATACTTGATTGACTGTTGCAACTACATTATGTTTAGTATAGGTGGTAACAAAATAACATAATATATTTAAATATTAGTTTATTGTATCACTACCCGTTAGTTAGGTTCTGCATTAAACAATTTGATTTGTACTACTAAAACGACTTGTTATTCTTTTTTAGATAGTCTTGGTATTGTTGACTTGATGTGGCTGTACTTCTTCCTTGACGAACTGAGACTAGGGCTTGCTTCCATGTTCGATCGCGGGGTACGTATTGGTGTTACTACTTTTGGCTTGAATAGACCTGTAAAAATGGTAAGAAGAGGGTAGTTAGTGAAATTATAAGATGACACTGTGGCTGCAATGATTAAGTTGTGAACTATTGCCTAGTGATTACTTTTCATCTAAGGGTGCATTCAAATAGAAGGTTCAAGGAAAGGAGTTGGTAGCGCTTACAGGCGCCGATTCGCGCAGGTTGTCAACGCATTTTATCACACCTTTTATTTGGATCTCCAACAAAGGATACACAGTAATAACCAGAGATCAACTATATTTACTTAATGTTCGTGGAAGTAAGTAAAATAGAGTTGATAATACCTCCTGTAAAATCCCGGAAACATAAATGGAATCATGACAATTAAAACCCGGGATTATAAAAACATGAACTGGACTTTGAGTATAGTTACAAATTATTGATTTGAAGAATCAAAAGAAAGAGTTGTGCAAAAACAAAGCTATTTAATTGAACAGTTTTAGTAGGTACGGAATTCTAAAAAAAATAAGATTTATCAATATACCTAATAATTTGGTTTTTGCAATTTCTTAAATCCTCTTCTTCTTAGATAAAATCGTCATGTTTATGATTCCGGGATTTTTGAGGGGGTATTATCAACTCTTATGTTACTTACTTCCACGAACATTAGGTAAATATAGTCTACCTATTCCGAACTCGGGTAATAACATACGTCGTAATCATAATATTTCAATTGGTCCAATTAACTCCCTCAGTTAGGTACAGGAGACCACAGCTTACAGACTAGGTCCTTTTCGTCTGTAAAGTCCACAAGCGCTGAAAAGCCCGGATTTAGGTGTTTGTTTGACGTCGATTCTAGCTAGTTTTTTACGTGATAACATCCCATATGTCTTGAAAACTTACTGTTCAGTTTGCTTCTCGCGTCTTGCGCTTTAGCCTTATCAAGGTTTATACTCGGAGACTCCTTCTTCCCTTTGAACAGATTAGGTGATATGCGACGCAGACGGGAGGATAACTTGCTCTCTTTTTGCCCTGAATTAGGCGCTAAATTGGATGTGGAAGCACTTTCATATCGCTTCAAGCGGCTTTTTGTGAAGTCTTCCTTGACAATACCTATTCCGGACAGATTTGGACTTGATGCAAATTGAGCTTTGGAGGATTCTGGACACTGTAATAGGGAAAAACAGAAGTTGAAAATTACAGTTCTTAACGCTACCAGAATTAGTAGTTGCTCTAATAAAGACCGCTTTCGCAAACCAGATTTACACCCAGATTCAAGAGAGCCATAGGGAAACCAGCACTCTTCGAAAACACACACACGACACAGACCGCGTTCCGTTTTCCGGCCCCGCCGCCGGGGCCCGTCGCGACGTCCCAGTAATAACTCTCCCCGACCTTAGATTACCGAGCCAGCCCGCGTCGCTGAGCCAGTAGTTTTAAATCCCCTAAATAATAACGTTATGACCCAGCCTGTCCCTTGTTGTCCTCCCGAAATGACGCCGCTAAGCCGAGGTCCGTATCCCGCAGGGGATGCCCTAGCGAGTGATCATTTATTATAGTTTAGCTAGTTTGTAAGCCTTAAATTCATTTGAGGCCACCACAGGATAGTCCGGTTAAGCAGTAACCAGCACTAGCGTGCCCGTCAAAAAAAAAACCAGATTTATATTTTAACTCACGAGTTAGTTACAAAGATATGATAATGGGTTAAAACTAACTCGAGAGTTAAAAATATTAACTGGTTTGTGCGCGTGGGCCCTAGTATGAGATTAATGACGCTTTCATCTGTAGCATCTTGATGCCGAGGCTTCGGAACTCGAACGCTGATATTGGCTCTTGATGAGCATAACATACAATACGGGACGTATTGCTCTATCAGAAACTTCCAAGGTGAGAATTTTCCTGTGATGACACTCATAATCTGGTCCAGAAATGGTTACTTACCTTTTTCCCTCCGCCCTGGGGCGGGCGGAGGGGTCTGTCAGACTCTTACTGACTAAAGCCAACCCGGTGTTCCATCTCCCACCTACGCTGCGGATCGCGGGAACGTATGCGACTTCCGTAATCCCCGGCTGGTGCCGGCCCGCCTCTGCGGGCCACCCCGCGTCAGCGTGGCGAGGGGAGGTGTTTGACTCCCCCCGCCACGTCAAAGAGGGGCGCACGGGAACACCACGCGCCGCCACCTCGGGTCCGGATGAATGGGGGCGACGGACGTCCCCAAGTCCGCCGCCCCTGGACCCAGTTAGGGGGGCCGGAAGAGGGCAGCGTATGGCGTATCATCCGACGCTCGATGCGCCTGCTGCGGGAGAAATGGTTCCTACCTCAACAAGACAAAACTGTTGCCTGGCCGTTACTCTTACTGCTAGCCAAAAAGGCAAAAAGAGCCTACCTCATCTAAAAAGTCAGTCATATTTTTGTTTGGATAGGTACCTTCAACAACGAAATCTTGGAGACATCCAGCGTCAGCGAAGACATGGACGAGTCATGTTTGCCGTCCTCCATGAACTCTCTGATGACGTATGCTAGCTTGTTATGCAGCTCTTCTGCCGCCTTCTCGGCTGCTATCAAACTTTCCAGTAAGGTGCTTTGAGAAGCTTGGATGGGGCTGAAAATGTTAAGGCATAGTTTAATAATAATTTTGCCTTGCCTTTTCAAATCAATGCAAATTGACAAAGATAAACTGCATCAAAATTCAAAAGTAACCACGCAGAATTTCAACGCAATTAAGAATTAGAATAGAATCTATTGGAAATTATCTGCTGCATAACTTAACCGGAGGTAATAAACAACCTTGCCCGTTTAAAAAAGGACTTATCAGTTTTAGTTTAAATTTTACATTACCTTGATGTTTTGTTTCGAACCCTGACACTGCCAGGAGTGGATGATAGGGTGTATGTGCTCTGTCTGCGACACATAATCTGCTGGAAATTAAATAACCCACTACGTATACAATACACTAGGATTTTAATTTGGTAGGCCGATTATTGGCTTCTTAGCCTTTCTCTCAGACCAAATTGCGCCAATAACTTAACCCTGAGAGAACCTTCAAATGCTTGGCCGACAATTATCCCAAGAAAACATTTTTCCAGTATAAAAGTATCCTCCATGTCCTATTCCAGGACCGTACCGTAGTCTACCCGTGTGCCAGTTTCACCCAAATCCATTCAGACGTGAAGAGGTCAACAAACTCACTTTAGAATGTTTAATTGTAAGTTAACGTCGAGTTAGTTACTAATGCGGGCATTATGTACCTAACCTATGAAATATTTGTTATTCCACCTCGTGTTAGCAACTAACTTTGGGTTAAGTTTTTGGCGCATTCTTGGTTCATCATTGTATGCCGAGCCTTTTGCCAACTATATTAGGGTCGGCTTCTACGGCTGAATACGAATGTTTTACGTGAAACGACTGCCAATCTGACCTTCACAAACCAGTAAAGCTTAAAGGCCAAGAAGCCAAAGTTTGTGAAAAAAGTTAAAAATAAATTAAGTTTGCAGTCATACCTTCTTATCCTTGCTCTCATCAGCAGACGCATCAGCCAGGTCACCTTTCTGCAAAGGCCCAGGGTCAGGCAGGGGTTGATCACATTCCCTTTTGTTTGCCGTGAGGGTATCCAAAGAGCGGTACCGCGTAGGCGTCTCGGTTTTGATCGGAAAGTCCCTGGAATGAAGACAAAATTCGACTCCGATCAATGTTTGTAAGCTTTCTTACATTTAGCGTGAATACTTGACTAATTTTTCTTTAATATTTCTTTTTTAAAACAAGATTTTGTTAATAGGAATTCTATTTAAGTACCTGAAACCTCACGTAAGACATAAATTTAGCTAATTAAGCAATAATCACATTAGGAAGATGCAGTCCTGCCGTGATTGGTCACCTCATCATCATTATGAGCCTATAGTAGGTACAGACGCCAGCAAATCAAGCTACCCAAAACTGTCAAATTTTCCCAATCAACTGTGAACCTAATGCATTAGCGATAAATTTGAAAATCTATTTAAGAAATTTGACAGATTGTTTTAGCTTGTTATGCTGGCGTCTGTACCTAGTCCACTGTTGGACATATGCCTTTCCAATCGCACACCTTTCTTCTCGATTCTCCTCAGCTCCATCAGCTACCAGCAAAAGTCACCCTAAGATGACATTAACTACCTTACTAGGACCAGTTCCGTGTTTACCATAAGGGCACAAGGGGTACGTGCTCATGGTCACGCTTCATGGGGGCCCCCAAATTACTTTATAGGTTCTTCTCCATAGGAAACACCTAAATCGAAACGTGCTAGCTTCAGACAAACTTCTGTCGAACCTATCCCAGGCGGAATGTAAAAATTTCGAACTCGCTTCGTTCGCAATATGAAATCTTCGAAAATTTTGAAGCTCGCTGCGCTCGTTTTAATAACTTTGTTCAACTAGAAGAAAGTTTTTCTGTATAATTGAACAAAGTAACTTCCTGTTTGTTGTCGCAATCCCAATCTTAAAAATATATGTGTCACCCGAAAATTGCAGACTCCGTAAGATTGTAATAAATCTTGATTAGATTATAATTTCTTGACATATTATGAAAAAAACAATTGGTATACAATGAATCCCATCCAAATTCAATAGTTTTCAATATGTCCGTGTCTAAAGAAAAAAATGTTTACAATTTCACGCGATATTTTACAATCTTACGGCGTTTGCTATTTTCCGGTGACATATAGAAATTATAATGTGAACATTCCATTATAAGTAGGTACGGGAATTGTCCATGACAACCTACCTTTTCTCCGGAGTTTTCAATTCAATCATGCTAGCGGACTTGTTTTCGATAGCTTCCTTATGGCTCTCAGCATCCGAATCGTTGTGTTGCTTAATGCATCTGATCATCTCATGGAGCTCCTTTGAAAGACGTTCGCGGTGACTCTTCGGGAGAGAGCCGAGTAGAGAGCATCCAAATTCCTAACATGAGATACTGGTATCTTGATCAAAAATAAAGAAATGAAGGGGAGGTACGTCATTGAGAAACAAACGAGGGATATATAGTACCTACCTATACCTTGACCACCACAAAAAAAAACTGAATTACACTGGTAATGTACTGGTACTTAGGTAGGTAGTATGGCAGATATACATAGGTACCTATGCCTATAGGTACTAGATATAGAATCTACATTCGTATCAATGATTTAATATTTTTAATTTAAACATCAATCTCACGCACCTATCAGACTGCACTGCCTATATCTGAGATAAATACTCGCTTTATGCAATTCAAATTAAATATGTACTGTAATGTAATGTAATCTACCTTTCCGAATGGACAGTAGAGTCACTTTATTAATGTAATTCTATTATTTTTACTGAACTGTAAACGATGACGTTCAAAAGTGCCGTTTAATGGCCTAATTGAAATAAACGTTTTGACTTTTGACTTTTGACTTTTGACTTTTATGTTAAACAAAATAATATTATAATAAGATGCCAGCACAACAAGCTACAATAATCTGTCTTTCTTTAATAGATTTTCAACTTTATCGCTAAAGTATTAGGTGCAAGGTTGATAAGGAAAAGGGGAATGCCGTTTTTAGGCCTTGCGATGCCCAAGAAATTTAATTTAGTAAAAAAAATAATTAAAATTTTACGTAATTCACTCTTCTATTCACGACGCGATACAAGTCAGTAACATTTTTTAATAAATAATAAATATTGAAACGATACAACGAAATACACAGACATTTGCTAGGTTGCCAATTTAAAATCCGGGAAAAAATAAAGAGTTGTAACAAAGCATTGATTTAAAATTTACACATATTGTACTTTATTTATTTGTCCTTTTGTTTATAGAAGTCCCAATGCATTCAATGTTACTTGTGGACACTCAGGGCCTAAATCACTATGGCGGCTTGACATCCCCCTTTGACAGTTTCGGGTAACTTGATGTGCTGGCGTCTGTACTTAAGTCTAAAGTTAAGTATTCAAAAGTAACACAAGTTTTTATTGAACTAAACGGTTCGGATAAACACATAGGTACCTACCCAACCATAAGAAATGTAGAAATAACATGAAACCATTGTGAGTAGGTACTTTCCCGATGGCCGGAGCTAATGCGAGTGTGCGCTATTCGGGAGTTCCCGGGCCGTTGTTGATAACTTGATACTATGGCTGATAGAATTATTTTAACAAAACGGACGTGATTTTATCTTATAGGAACCCATTGCGGCAATCTTTAACTAGTTATTTCCGACCAATGTATATATGTGTCACCGGAAAATTGCAGACTCCGTGAGATTGTAATAAATCTTTTTTAGATTATTGTCTCTAATTTTATGAAATAACCGTTTTGAATATTAGCTAGTAAGTATAAAGATGACTCAGTTAGTCATATTTATACCTACGTATACTTGTATATTCAATATTGCATTTCTAATCATGATGCAATGCAATCAGTACTGTCATAAACTTACTAAATATTTACTACCTACTAAGTTTTGCGCGCGACTTCACCCGAGTATTACGTTGATAAAAAGTACACAGTACCCTAGGCCCATGTCCTTCTGTAGGTCCATGAAGTCCTTCCTAAGTTATGTATATGACAACGGAAAATTGCAGACTCCGTAAGATTGTAATAAATCTTGATTAGATTATAATTTCTCGATATATTATGTAAAAATTGTTTTGTTTACAATAAATCCCATCCAAATTCAACAGTTCCCAATATATCCGTGTCTTATTTAGAAAATCGCGATATTTTACAATCTTACGGCGGCGGCGTTTGCCATTTTCCGGTGACATATAAGTCACAGCTATTTTAATAGTCTATTTTCTATTTGATTGAGATCGGTTTAGCGGCGTGAAAAGATAACAAACAGACATACCGAGTTTTAATATGAATTAAATATTAAAGCAACAAAATATACCTAAACATACGCGTGTATGTATTTTCTTTGTGACGTTTTTAAATCCCTACCTTGTCCAGTTGTTTCCCGCCAGTGATGCCAGAGACCTGCCAAATGCCACTGGTCTGCTGGTTGGAGGTAGTCGGGCAGGAACACGATAAGCTTGGGCTTTCCAGCACCACATGAAGACCGGAGGACTGAAATTATTAACTTGTATTTCTTTATCAGATTCATGTTGCCTAAAAATTGGTTGGTTAACTCGGGTACTGACCCGTGTTACGGGCCGTAATGTAACATTCGCAGCGAGCATGAAGTTACGCCGTGTCCTAAAATCCGTGTAAAACAAAACACATACGCACATGATCGTGCTCGTTTCGACGTAGTGTCTGCACGAATGCTCGCTTTGTAACATGTTACATTACACCGGTCAGTACCCACCTTTATGTGTTATAGGAAAGCAGCAGGAACTATAAGGCGTCTAAGATTAGTCACATAACCTAAAAAGGGCCATAGCACTCATTATCAGAAACAAAAAAAAAAACTGGGTTGGTCTCATCCATAGATATTATAAACAATATTTCTATGGTCTCATAATCTCATTGTAAAAGTTGTTCAAAATAATGAGTAGGCACAATGATTAAATTGAGATGAATTTTAAGATTTTGCGTCTAATCTGTTAGTTCCTGTACCTTATGCCTAATGTTACTATTGTTAAGGAGTTTTCACCCGACTACGGCGGAGCCAAAAAGAAACCCTTCTTTTTGGCTCCGCCGTAGTCGGGTGCACGTTTTTCTTTCGTCGTAGGTACCTACCTCGTGTAATCGTGAGTACTTTAGCAATAACAAATCTTGCTCATAGTTAGTGAAACCAATCCTTTTTTCAACAGGTCTTACATAATCATGTCATTTTTCCGTGCGGGAATCGAACCGGCGACAAATATATCGACACGACAAGACTGCAGTCAACGCACTCGATCACTGTGTAAAACTTATGAAAAAACCGGCCAAGTGCGAGTCGGACTGTCACACGAAGGGTTCCGTACCATAAACCGAAAAAAAAATTCTTGTATTATACGAGCCCCCATCATTTTTATTTTATTGTTATGTTTGATATAGCGACAATAGAAATACACACTTTGTGAAAATTTCAACTGTCTATCTATTACGGTTCTTGAGATACAGCAGGACGGATGGACGGACAGCGGAGGCTTAGTAATAAATAGGGTTCCGTTGGTTACCCTTGGGGTACAGAACCCTACAAAGTAAGTATCTATGATTTTGTTAGTATAATAATAAAGCAATGATAGGAATAGCCAGTAATTGCATTGAAGTAACTAGTGCAATTAGATTTTAATGTTGGTTAAGAATTAACAGTTTAACTTCTTGTAGCTATCAAGCTCCAATAATTTCGACAAAAATAGAAATTTAACCAATCACACTAGTGCGTGTTAGCATTTACTATCTCTTATTGGTAATACAAGTTCTAATTAAGTACCTCATTACATGCACGAGCCCGATAGTAGGTACCTAATTACATTGTGGCAATGCGGGGAGTTCATAAGACAAACTTGCCCGCGAGCCATATCTGCCGGACCTACCTACTACATAAGTATTTTAGTATACTTACGTTTCCTTCATTTTGTCTATAGAAAATTTAAATAATCAGTTAATTAGTATTAAAAGGTTGAACAGAATATTGTTAACGGAGTACCAAAAGATTATAAACTCACAAAAACTTATTTAAGAATATTTATTCCATAAATACTTAACTAACTATATACACTAGAAATAAAAATAAAAACTCCTAACTAAATTAACCCTAAAATATCGCTGTCGACTGGAAGTGTAGGTGACCCAAAAGACTGGCGGCATTGCCACGTTGAATGGCAATGCTTATTCTTTGACCAAGGTAAAAGCCAGCCCTTGGGTCACGTGAAGTGTCAACTAAGCGTGTAGGTATGTGTATTAAAATAAATTATGAAAAAACTTCGTAATTATGCCTATATTTCAACCCCCAAGTCACCACTGCAGGGCTTTATTTAGGGTCCCATTTTTTCTACCATACGTCCAGGTACCGGGCACCACATATCCGGAATTTCTCGCGACATTCATAATTATATACTGTTAGTTTTTACCTGACAGTTGATAACAACACTCCTCATCCCGCCATCCTGGCTGGTGTTGCCATCGCTGGTATCCAGAGACTTGACGCTAAATCCCAAGCATTGTAGTAGGGCACACAACTCCACGACATCCGTGTATGCTTCCTAAAAATAGGCATCTGTTTTGTACGTATGGTCTCATAATTTGCCTAGCCTTTTCCCAACTATATTGAGATCGGCTTGCAGTCCAAACGGATTCAGCTGAATACCAGACGACCACACGTAACATCAATGGCAAGACTGATGTCAGATTTTCTGGCTTTGGAAAATCCATACCGACTGCCAAATATCTACAAATGACAGCCACGGCACGAAGTAGTCTTGCTATGTTAAGATGGTCACCCATCCACAGATTAATCTAGGCAAGCGTTGCTAAGGCGGTTATCACACTGCACCGAACACCGCTCCGGTGTGCGGTTTTTAACAACACTGTAGAATCTTAAAAACCGCAGGGAGATGCGGTGTGAGTGTGTTATAAAGCCCTGCGGTTTATGAAATCAAGGTTCTACAGTGTAAAGATAAAAACCGCTGCACCGCACACCGGAGCGGTGTCCGGTGCAGTGTGATAACCGCCTAAAACTTGAAGATCGACCCGTCTGGATGTTATCATTAAGCCACTACTACTTAAGGTATTTATTATCTATCTACTTGATCATTATCATAAAATATCCACCCACAACATTCGAGGGCCATTTTCATTTGATAAACAGGTTCATTGTGCGCATAGCATACACAATCGGCGAAGACCACATGTGGTTCATAGGACTGTGAACCGGCTCAGCCCCAAGGTAAGGAAATACCGAGCTTGCGCGGCTGCGGCCAGCACCATCAAGGATGTTCTTGCAATAGCTTCCCGATGGCATTCTTGATTGCAGTATACTTCATTTTATTCATTAATTTTGTGGGAACAATAACGACCACTTTGAAAGTAGGCACTTGTCAACAAGATAGCTACTTTTTAATGTAATACGCTTTTCAACAATGTGGTTTCTACAACATGAGGCGCTCGTGGTTAAAAAATAACAGCCGCACGGGTCGATCTTCAAGGATAAGCAACGCTTGCCAAGGTTGGTCTGTGGATGGGTGACCATCTTGATATACCGAGTTTCTTCCGCGCCTCGGAAAGCACGTTAAGCCGTTGGTCCCGGCTGTCATTTGCAGATCTTTGGCAGTCGTTACGGATTGTCAGAGGCCAGAAAATCTGACACCAGTCTTGCCAAGAAGTACCGTGTTACCCAGTTAATGGGTTGTGGAGGTCTGGTAGGCAGCCGCTCCACGTAAAATACTGGTATTCAGCTGAATCCGGTTTGACTGGACGCCGACCCCAATATAGTTGGGAAAAGGCTAGGAAGATGATGAGTTTCTACAATATTAAAATTACTTACATTTTCAACAATCTGCGACATTTTGTTTATAATATCAAACTACTGAAACAAGAAAAACTACTAAATTAAGCTTCTAAATACCACAAAACACTTATTTCTTCGCAATTTAGGATCACCCGTCTTCACTTATTTTTTCGGTTGCTTCACTACCGCCTTTAGCAATTAAACTATTTGCCATCATTGTCATTTAAATGACAAGTAATTTTATTTAAGTCGACTACCCTCAATCTCGTTAATTTAGCAAAGTGCATTTGTAAAGTAAGTTTCAGTTCACGCGTAATTTTATTGTATTGTGCCGTGTCCTGACACGACTTACTGAATCTTGTCATGACTTTTCTTTTAGCAAAAAGGTTTTTTTAAGTGTTTTCTGGTCTTTACAAATAATTCGAAAGACTATTTTACAAATTAATTTAGTTTTTTTTTTTTTTTTTGTTTGCGACATGTTTGGCGTAAATAAACTCTTTTTATCTATTGACAGTAAGGTACAAATTGTTTTAAGATTGGTTCGATCTTCTAAAATTTCGGCTTTGACTAGGTATGGATTGGTTTTAACAAACCAATCTGCTTATAAGAAGATATATTTTATCTGTAGTGATTGCCACTACCAGTGTTATCGGGAAAGGTTGTTTACATTAAAAAATAATAAGTATTTTACAGTAAATTTTATTAAAAATAATTCAAATACAATAATATCTAAGTATGTTATTTTTCAGAAAAAGCATTCGTTATTTTACATACTGAGTACCATCCTTTAATATCTGAGTGCCTTAATCATTGCAAAGACCAACAATGCTAACAAAACTAAACATTATTTGAAAACAGCATGAAAGCAACAATCTGTACAATGAAAAATGCACCCAAACAGTGTGAAAATAAGGCATTTAATTATAAGTCATGTAGCGGGGCGTCGTCGCTGAGAACTTGGCGTACGACTTGATGACTTTGTTGACGGCTTCCAGGAAGTCTTTCTCAGTTGCTACCTTACGGCGAGCGCGGATCGCGAACATGCCCGCTTCCGTGCATACAGACCTGAAAACAAGGGTGATGTTAAAAAGTTGCAAGTTTATAATTAATGAGCTCTTCTCAAACAGATGCTGGAAAGTATTTAGGGCTTGTTGATATCTCGTAGTCGATGAACGTCCACAACTGAACAAAGACCTCGTGCAAGCATCAACTACTGGCCCCAAACATTACACGTCCAATTTAGAAGGTCGAAGCACCTTTCCATTCATTTTGAACCTTCCGTTACCCGTTGTCCACTCAAGAACTTTCCAGTTACCTACATCTACTTTCTATCCTTTCGTTTGAAGTCAAACCCGTTCCTCTATCTTTGACCTGCCGCGATGTCGCCTAGTATTCAAACAGCGTTTTGTAGTAAAATATGAGGCTGTTAAAACAGTAGAATAATATGTAAACAATTCGCACAAACCTAATTTCAGCACCAGTAGAATTAGGACACAACCCAGCCAGCAGGTCGAACCGGATGTCCCTCTCCACGCTCATGGACCTCGCGTGGATCCTGAAGATGTACGCCCTGCCCTCCAGGTCTGGAAGCCCGAACTCCACCTTCCTGTCCAGACGGCCCGGACGCATGAGCGCGGGGTCCAGGGTGTCGGGCCTGTTTGTGGCCATGAGGACCTGGAGAGAGGAAAATTATAAGGATGTTTTGTAAATTTACAGGTGTAAGCAAGGATGGGACTGTAAAAGTATGTTGCCAAATCTTCTCTACAAAAAAAAAACCTTTTGGTATAAGTCTTATAAATTTATTCCACTTGGGTAACTGGTTGGTAAAATTTGACATTAAGAAGCTGCACCTTTTAAGGTTAACAGTTACAAAAGACACCCTTTTTTTGCCGTTTTTATAAATAATGGTACGGAATCCTTCGTGCGCGCGTCCGACTCGCACTTGGCTGGTTTTTTTTTTATTATGCCGTTAAATCGGTTGTATAGACCTTGTATTACAATAAGTAAGATGTTTTGTTCTGCTAAAGATAGCATTGTCAATAAGCTTCTTTTGACAAGGATGTTCATCGCAGATAGTTATGTAGTTTACTATAGGGGAGGCGAACCAAAAAACTGCCTAAGCTTATGGACAGACTTCTTTCTTAACCCCCCCAAATATGGACATAATTAGACAAATAAATGTTAAGACTAGGTAAAAACACAAGTAGAAGCACGGAGATGCCTCGGGCCTCGGCGGCCGCTGCGAGAGGCGTCACTGTCCACACTATCCATTAAAATCATTCGGCAGTTTGTGTATGTGAGTTTTAATGTCTGTCGTGTCACACACGATAAGAGATAAATTCCTAGTGTGTGGCAACACTTTCTTAGAAGAAAAATAAACCAAGCAAGTCACCATACTCTTACTACGACACTAATGACGTAAAGAAACTGTTTGCTTGAAGGCGGTCTCTGACATAACTTGTGCTTTCCACGTATTTTAGTAGTTAAGTTGGCGTCAAAGTTTATGGCGCCTGTGAAGTGCGCTTTTCTCTAAGCAGCACCACATGAATTTGCTAATGAGGACATGCCGCCATTAAGTTTGTTTGTTTTGTTATTGTACTACATTTCCTCACACCGTGCAGTGTGGGAAAAATATCGATATTTTGAAGCAATAAGTAGTTAACACTCACCAATAACCCTAGTCTCGACTTTCAGTAGTTGCGCTTGCGACCAGCATACCAGCGAACCAAGAGAGTAGAAAATAATCAAAATAGTCAACATGCCACAAATAGTCTTCAATAAATCTTTAGCCTTCGCAATTTAGTTTCCAAGTATGTAAACAATTTATATGCGTTTGGAAAAACAATCCCGTCAATTAGGTTCAGTTTGCGCTACAAATTTTTCATGACTATTTCAACCATAACCTTTTATTTCAGTCATACTGAAAACAACTTAATTTACACTGTCGTAGAGTAAGTAGTCATTTGTTTAAGTGCAAGAGTGTACAAGGATTTCAGAACACTTTTTTTTTCGCGATTCGTGGTTGGTCCCGTAGTAAAAGTTGTTCATAATGATGAGTACAATGACCCCTTTTCTCTTACACGTTGTATTGAATACGCTAACTCACATGTAAAAGCGAAGTCTCCACGACTTCCTAAGCTTCTCAATCTGCTCCTTGCAGCCTCCGACGTCAGAGTAGGTCACATCGGGTTTCTCCTCAACCTGCATCATGGTCACCGTCGGGTCGATCTTCGGCGGCAGGGGAATATGGATTTGGTACTTGTTGCGGTCGACGCTGGTAGGAATGAAGAGGGTTTTGAGTAATTGATTTGATGAAATTGCTGTCTGGGATTGATATTCTTGTGATTTGTGAAGATAAGTAAACTTAAGCGTCGGTCACATACAATCATGCTTGCCTTAAATATGAATCAGGGTCTATCAACACATATTAAGGCTCGGTGTTAGGGCTCTGCGCCCACTGGGCTCAAATTCAAGCCAGTAACCGAAAACATATGTTTTTGCATGGACTAGTTCATAGCTACTCAAGAATTTGCCCCGGCTTCTGGAAAAAAAATACTGACATGTCACAGATCAAGTGATATGATTGGCTGTAAGAAATGCATTCAACCAATCACAACAGCTAACTCGCGTTTTAAAATGTATCACATTCATTTTGCGATAATTTTCTTTCCAGAAAATGCACCTACTCTTATGCACTCAAAAATCTACCAAAAATGCCCGTACCAACCGGCAAAAAGCGACTTAACTTTATTTATATCAATTCTTGGACATAACTCATGTATAACTTATCACAATACAATAAAGATTCTACCATTCCTTCTAACTATAACTACGTACATAAGTGTGGTTCAAGGAAATAATCTAATATGAAGCTCAATCATATGAGACTTTTACAATGAACCTGAGTATGCTCTCGGAGAAGTCTGCTGAAGTTGCCAATGCTTAAGTAACAACAACCAGATATACCCTCCTTTATTGTAACTGGGACAACGAAAATATTAGTGGACTTGTCTTCAAGATGCTTTGAAATAATCTTACCAATATAGGGTGGATTGTTGAGGCGAGACAGTAAGGGCAGGTAGCTTAACCGTTATAGTTACAGGAAAACGCTCCTAGGAGACCATCCATAACTTCTTGAGATATTCTCATATATATGTACAGTCAGCGAACAAAATGCCAAAATACCAAAAAAATATGTATATATTTCATGTAGGGATCAATACTCTATGGGACTATTCAAGTTATGAGTTCTAAAAATGACAGAAATCGCCAAAAACTTCTCAAATACTGCAGTATATGCGAAAGTTTGGATGGATGTTTGGTACTCAATCACGCCGGAACGGCTGAACGGATCTGGATGAAATTTGGCACAGAGATAGATTAAAGTCTAGAATAGCATTTCATCCCGGGAGTATGTTCCCTTGGTATAACATTCACGCGGACGATGCCGCTGGCTGAAGCTTGTTGTTGTTGTTTTTAATCAAAGTTACCAGCTACAATACTACGACGTGACAATACCGTCGCGATTCGTTGTGAAAAAGGCATGCTATGCGTCTTGTACAGCTCCGTCTCCCTCCCAGGAATCATAAGTCTCAAATCATTTAAGACGTCATGGGTCCCTGCGTTGCATTGCATCCATTTACTTGCAATTGTTAGTGGTTTTCCAGAGCAAGTAATGTTTTGGAACAACGTCGTTTAGGGTCTTTTAGGTTATGAAATTGAAAAATTATTTACCTCTGACTTCTACTATCCCAATCTGATGTTGTCAGAATCGTCACCATACGAGGAACGCTTTAGCAGTGACTGGTATCTTGTTAAAATTAAGGATACACAATTTGGGATTGGATCACAAAATGTAACTTATTAGTATAATGATGACTTGCAGGATGACAAGTTTACAAATATACTCACCATGTCGTACAAATATTTAAAAAAAACAATACTTTCAGAAAAACAAAAAGCTTTCTAATTTCATAAACACTAGCAGTTCTACTTAATAAGCATTAGCAACTCAAATATCTCAGCGAGGCGTAAAAAAAAGTCTCAATAAGCTATATGGAGCATATAAATGGCTTAAAACAACTGAAAATAAATATAACAACTATGGCAGGCGCCGGATACATTTTCAATAAAGTTCATAAATATTTTCTTCACGTAAGTACAGGAAAAAATAAATAATTATGAATAGTTTTTTCATGACGAATGATTTCGATTTGGGTCAGCTGTATTATGTCCTTATTCCTATAATTTAAGTTAAGAATTTCAATAAATGTTGGCGGGTCCGATCGCTATTTAAAACTTATTTTGCGCCTACCAAAAATAATGTTAATGCGAATGTATAGTACTTAACATAATACCTGTTTGACTTATTCCCAGGCGCTCCATAATTTTATTCCCGGCGGCTCCAAATTAAATAGCAATATAATCATAATAAATAAAATCTTTCTCAAGAGCTCCTAAAATTTTAAATTACAAATTGCACAAAAAAAAACTATATTTTCAATAATACTTATTTATCATACTATTGCGGTGGCTTATCATAGTGACGAGTTTGTAAAACTAAAAATCAATTTCTGCACGTGTGTCATACAAAGATTTTCAACACATTTACTGTATGAGAAAACTGTACAATAGGTAGTGAAACAACTTTTTTGATTTTTTGGCGTTCCTTATGAAAATAGCGCGAATTTGCAAATGGCGCCACGTTTGCGTGGTGAAAATTAGAACTATATCTTTCGTCTTATTTTCTCTTTACTATTTAAGAGGGACAAATGGATCGCGCAAAAGCGCTTCCAAAGAAGTTCGATCATTCAGCTTATTTATTCTAGTAATGTAAAACTCCTTGGTGGTATTCTTATAATTATATTTTTTTGGAAATTAAAAAAAACCTTTAAGGACACGCGCGGTGGTATACACCGAGAAGTGAGGTTAAACAGGTACTTAGATGAGAGTACCTATTTTACCGCACGTTCCATTGTATGGTGATTAATTTTTAACTTTCGAACGATGTGTTGATACATTTATTTATGATTCAATTAACAAAGTACCGGAGTAATGCGACAATGTCGAAACTCCCGTCCCGTCACCAATCCCGCGCCCTACCGCGCTGTCCATCTACAGTGAGAACCAAGATGGCGCTGTTGCTGGATCTTCATCCAGAGTAATTACATTCGTAATGTTAGCCATTTTTGTTTTGTTGACCTTACGCAATTTGGTCTGGAGTTCTGGGAATAATTTCTGTTTTTATTATTTAACTAATTAAATTATGGAGCTCTTGGGAATCAATGTCTGGAGTGAAATTGTTTCGATACCAAAAGATTTGGAGATCCTGGGAATATGCCACCTGTTTGTCTATCATGGTTTAGCTATTTGATAATGGGAAAAATACATAAATTAAACCGAGCATTCTACTGCATTACTAAATCATCAAAAAAGTTGTGGTGTAGACCATGTATGTATTGTGTCATTTTCTACAGGGACAAAAGTTTAAATATGATGCTTCCTTCCAGCGAATGACTACGACACGTCTCCACACCCCTCCCGCGCATGTAGCTACTTCAGGGAATACGGCTGCATAGTTCAATGGTTTAAGTACAGGTAGAATAACCCATAATGAAGGCTTGGAAAACATCACGAGTCGCAAATATGTGACAGCGTGATGATTGGGATACTGCGAGCGAAAAGCGAACGTCACAGAAGTCATTAATTTGAACTGACCTATCCTATCACATATGAATGGTGGGTGGCCTGTTTGCCAACTCAGTTGAATAAAGTGACAAAGTATAACGAAAAAAAATCAGTAAATAAAAACATTTAAAAAAATCAACTAACCCAAGTCTCATGCCTTCTTCAATGTCTGTAGGAGCGACCGAGCCTGATGATCTTTGTACATCTTGCTACCTGTGATAAACATAATAATATTATTAACTGACGATTCTATACATTATTAAAGTTAGATTAAGTGTATTTTTCTTAACTTGAATTATTTAGTTAACATTTTTTTTTAATTCATAATCTTGTAATCATACTTTAGTGCTTTCTTTTTCCTGAGCAAAATCTCCTTTGGGAAAATATTCATAGCAAATTATGTGCAGCTGTTCATTTCCAACACATGAACTGTTTCTTCCTTTTCAGTCTACGTAGATTTCAAGTCGTGTTTTGTATTTGGAACATGATGACCTGCTCTTAAGTAAACAAGTTGCAGCCATGCTTGTTTACTAAATTAAAACATAGGACTTAAAAAAAAAATACTTCACATATAAACTACAAGGTCCCATTAAAATAGATGGATAAATTTTTACACAGCGTTCAGTACGCGTAACCAATAAACACTGATTAAAGTGATTTTATTTTGACCTAAAATATTAAATTGCTGGCACACTAGAATAAACACATCCTTTATGGGTGGTGTTGTGCGCCTGCACATTTGTAGTATCGGAAATTATGAGATAACTAAGACATGAATGTGTTTATGCATTGGCTAACCAACATTTCAGTAAGCAGAGTTTTGTTTCTATCACTCTCCTTAATTTGGTGGCCTAATTGATTCCTAAAAGTTTGTCCATCCATTATAATGAGACCTTATATAAAAATGTGGTTCAAATTATGAACCAACACAAAAACTTGTATCTGTCAGCGATAACCAATGAACCTCGTTATGCTCTAGGAGGGCTTGGAGGAGCTTGCTTAGTTTTTTAACAACCTCTAATCTGGTCTCCATAGGACTTAATTAAACAATTTCAAAATATTTGTGGACCTCAGTGTTTGCTTGCTCACAACTTACTGTTTAAAAGAAGAGATAGAATGTGCAAGATATTGTGAAAAATCGTAATGCGTAATCTGAATCAGAAAGTTACATAAAGTAATATAAGCCAATCATATTACTTGATTTTTCAAAATTAATCCACTTTTGAAACCGTAAATTTAAAATCATAGAAATAGAAAAACTGCGACTAAAGATGGTAAGGAAATTGCTTTCCTGCTTTGTTAGCAACAAATTGTCACGAATCTCCATTTCCTTTAATAGAATTTAAATTTAATTTAATAAATTTTCTTGTATTTTAGTTTTTTTAATTTATTCCATTTTAATAAACTAATAGCAAAAAAAAACGGGGAAAGTGCGAGTCGAACACGTGCCGGAGTTCCGTACCTACCCATTAGACCGCCATAATAAAATTGGGATCATTTTTATTGGTGGCAGGCGTCAATTAGTTATGTATTTCCTTATTTCGTGATTCTAGGTCAACGGGAACTACCATATAAGTAAGTTACCTGTAAAGGCTTCTCATTTTGAAGGGTCTGCTTGTCAGCTGCCAGATCCCATAAGGCTGGTGGGGCCAGCCCTGTATCCGACTCCTTGATTCCAGTTTACTCATTAACCCTCTTTATCACAGTCGGTATACTATCTTCGACCTTCTTGATGATACCCTAAAATTCGAATAGAGTAATTCGAACATGTAACAAAAAAGTAAAGAATTGAAATGTGCCAGTCATCACGATCCTTTCCCTACTTCTGAAAAACTTGATATTTTACTGACGCATGATTTGAGAAGAGCTATTTTACATTCATCGAGAGCTGAAATACATAATACATGATTATTTCGCTTCGTTGCCACTAGTACCATTCACAATTCCATGATGGAACTACTGATGTCTTTTTTTCATCATCAATTTGAAAATTATGTCACTGGTGTTGAATTTGTTATCACTAGTTCCACATAATTATTTAGGCTCTTGTGAATTATTTGAAGGGGGTAAAAGCAATAGAGGTAGACACTTGCGAAACTATGAACATAAGTGTGGTTCAAGGAGCTAATCTAATATGAAGCTCAATCATATGAGACTTTGACAAAGAACCTGAGTATGCTCTCGGAGAGGTTTATAGAAGTTGCCAATGCTTAAATAACAACCACGGTGATAACCCTCCTTTGTTGTAACTGGGACAGCGAAAATATTTGAGGACTTGTTTTCAAGATGCTTCGATATATTCTTACTAATACAGGGTGCATTGTTGAGACGGGACAGTAAGGGTAGGTACCTTAACCGTTTTAGTTACAGAAAATCGTTCCTAGGAGACCATCCATAACTTTTTGAGATATTCTGAACTGCATTCACAGATTTTGGAAAAAAATTATAGTTAGCGAACAAACTGCAAAGATACCAAAAAAAAATGTATGCCTATCGATCCTATTTCATGTAGGGATCAAGACTCGAGAAATTCCTAGTGTGGTTACACTTAAACTAAAAAAAAACCAAGCAAGTAGTGACTTGAAAAACAAATGACTACTCTACGACAGCGTACATTAAGTTGTTTTCAGTATGACTGAAATAAAAGATTAAGGTTGAAATAGTCTTGAAATTTTTTTATTGCAAACTGAACTTAATAGGCGGGATTTTTTTCCAAACGTTTTTAGCGTTTGGAAAAAAATCCCGCCTATTAAGTTCAGTTTGCAATAAAAAAATTTCAAGACTATTTCAACCTTAATCTTTTATTTCAGTCATACTGAAAACAACTTAATGTACGCTGTCGTAGAGTAGTCATTTGTTTATGTGCAAGAGTGTAAAAGGATTTGAAGCACACTTTTTTTTTCGCAATTCGAGGGTAGTCCCGTAGAAAAAGTTGTTCATAAAGATGAGTACAATGACCCCTTTTCTCTTACACGTTGTATTGAATACGCTAACTCCCATGTAAAAGCGGAGTCTCCACGACTTCCTGAGCTTCTCAATCTGCTCCTTGCAGCCTTCGACGTCAGAGTAGGTCACATCGGGATTCTCCTCAACCTGCATCATGGTCACCGTCGGGTCGATCTTCGGCGGCAGGGGAATATGGATTTGGTACTTGTTGCGGTCGACGCTGGTAGGAATGAAGAGGGTTTTGAGTAATTGATTTGATGAAATTGCTGTCTGGGATTGATATTCTTGTGATTTGTGAAGATAAGTAAACTTAAGCGTCGGTCACATACAATCATGCTTGCCTTAAATATGAATCAGGGTCTATCAACACATATTAAGGCTCGGTGTTAGGGCTCTACGCCCACTGGGCTCAAATTCAAGCCAGTAACCGAAAATATATGTTTTTGCATGGACTAGTTCATAGCTACTCAAGAATTTGCCCCGGCTTCTGAAAAAAAAATACTGACATGTCACAGATCAAGTGATATGATTGGCTGTAAGAAATGCATTCAACCAATCACAACAGCTAACTCGCGTTTTAAAATGTATCACATTCATTTTGCGATAATTTTCTTTCCAGAAAATGCACCTACTCTTATGCACTAAAAAATCTACCAAAAATGACCGTACCAACCGGCAAAAAGCGACTTAACTTTATTTATATCAATTCTTGGACATAACTCATGTATAACTTTATCACAATACAATAAAGATTCTACCATTCCTTCTAACTATAACTACGTACATAAGTGTGGTTCAAGGAAATAATCTAATATGAAGCTCAATCATATGAGACTTTTACAATGAACCTGAGTATGCTCTCGGAGAAGTCTGCTGAAGTTGCCAATGCTTAAGTAACAACAACCAGATATACCCTCTTTTATTGTAACTGGGACAACGAAAATATTTGTGGACTTGTCTTCAAGATGCTTTGAAATAATCTTACCAATATAGGGTGGATTGTTGAGACGAGACAGTAAGGGCAGGATGACAAGTTTACAAATATATTCACCATGTCGTACAAATATTTAAAAAAAACAATACTTTCAGAAAAACAAAAAGCTTTCTAATTTCATAAACACTAGCAGTTCTACTTAATAGGCATTAGCAACTCAAATATCTCAGCGAGGCGTAAAAAAAAGTCTCAATAAGCTATGTGGAGCATACAAATGGCTTAAAACAACTGAAAATAAATATAACAACCATGGCGGGCGCCGGATACATTTTCAATGAAGAATATTAACCAAAAGAGTCGCAACAAGCTTTGACGTGTGTTATGAAAATAGCGCGAATTTGCAAAGGGCGCCACGTGCGCGTGGTGAAAAAAAAATTACATCATACGTCTCATTTTCTCTTTACTATTAAAAAGAGACAAACGGATTGCGCAAAAGCGCTTCCAAAGAGGTTCGATCATTCATCTTATTTATTCTAGTATTGTGAAACTCCTTGGTAGAATCTTATAATTATTTTTTTTGATAAATAAAAAAAAAACTTTAAGGATACGCACATTACGCACGGCGCTACACAACGAGAAGTGCGGTAAAATACGATCCTAGATGAGAGTACCTATTTTACCGCACGATCCATTGTATGGTGCGTAATTCTTAACTTTCGGTCGATGTGTTGCAAAATGTATTTAAGATTCAACAAACAAATTATCGGAGTAATGCGACACTGTCGAACCGAATGTCCCTAATCCCGTGCCCAACCGCGCTGTCCATCTACACTTGCAAAATGTTTATGCGAATTCATAGATAATGAGTGAGAACCAAGATGGCGCTGTTGCTGGATCTTCATCCAAAGTTATTACATTCGTAATGTTAGCAATTTTTCCAGCCATTCTCGATTTTTTCGCTTAGCAACATTATGGGTACAAGTGTTATAGTACACCCACAGTTTGGCAGTTATTACAAGTTCCATGCCATTACAAAGTCAAAGGATTTTTTTTTTTACAGGGAGCATATAATTCTTGTAGTTTTAGGTTTTAAAGAAATGTTCGCTACGCTAACTCACATGTAAAAGCGGAGTCTCGACGACTTCCCTGAGCTTCTCAATCTGCTCCTTGCAGCCTCCGACGTCAGAGTAGGTCACATCGGGTTTCTCCTCAACATGCATCATGGTCACCGTCGGGTCGATCTTCGGCGGCAGGGGAATGGGGATTTTGTACTTGTTGCGGTCCACACTGGTAGGCATGAAGAGGGTTTTGAGTAATTGATTTGAGGAAATTGCTGTCTGGGATGATATTCTTGTGTTTTGGGAAGGTAAGTAAACTAAAGCGTCGGTCACATACAATCATGTTTGCCTCAAATATGAACTATCCACACATATAAAGGCTCGGTGTCAGGGCCCACTGGGCTCAAATTCAAGCCAGTAACCGAAAACATATGTTTTTGCATGGACTAATTCATACTCAAGAACTTGCCCCGGTTTCTGGAAAGAAATTACTGACACGTCACAAATTAAACGAAAGTCAAGTGATGTGATGGGCTGTTAGGAATGCATTCAACCAATCACAACAGCTGACGCGCGTTTAAAAATATATCAAATTAATTTTGCGATAATTTTCTTTTCAGAAACTGCACTTAAACTCTTCAGGTACAATTCCGATCTTAGCGATGGCAACGCGCGACCGCGACCAGACGACCAGGCGACCATGGTTGTCTGCCGCCAGGCGACCCATACGAATCCACGCGACCGAGGCGCGCGGCGTAACAGTGACACTGGCTGAGTGCTCTATCTAGCAGTTGCTAAACTACACGCAGTAGCGTTTTGCTCCACGAAGAGTTTGCCTTTGACCATTGCAATTATTATGATGCTGTTTTATATAAACTTTTTTTTTTTTTTTCCCAAATACATTTCCTCATGATGTTATTTTTATTCATTGGAGTCTTGCATCATTCATAGGTGGGTTTTTATTTAAACATCAAATTCAAAGTCAATTCATTTATTTCAACTAGACCATTACAAGGCACTTTTGAACGTCAAATTTACAGTTTGAAATTAAAATATTAGTGACTCTAGTTGTCCATTCGCAAAAAGAAGATTGTTATGCAGAAGAACGGACAAGAAACTCCATAGTTACTCTTTTCAAATATAACTTTTACAATACTTTGTATACATACATTGATAAATTGATTATATTATGTGAGCACAATGCACCTAACATTACCCTAATATGCAGCACACACTTATCTACTAATAGGTACAACAAAGCAATACCAGCAGAGATAAAACTAAGTTTGCTAGCAAGGGACATGGTACTCACATACTACAATATAATTAACAACAATGGATCAGTGTGTGAGTTAAATTACATATTAAAAAAAAAACAGAAAGTACACCAGTATATATATAGTAAATAAATCAACAAGTTTTACTTTGTCTACTAGGTACACCCTAGATCGTCCTACGGAGCAGGACCAGCATGTTTCCAAGCATTCTTATCTTTAATATAATCTAGTTTGTAATATGCTTGTTTACAAAGTGTGTTTTTAATATAAGTTTTAAATTTTCTTTCATTTAATTCTAATATGTCACATGGTATTTTGTTGTAACATTTAACACAGTACCCCATGAAAGATGTTCGTACTTTGGCTGTAAAATGTTTGATCTAATTTATTTTTATTTCTTGTATTAATATCACTAATTTTGCCAAAGAGATGTCGATTTTTTCTTACATACATAATATTCTAATAAATGAATTGACAAGGGACTGTCATAATATTAATCTTTTTTAAAAGTTCCCTAAGAGAAGCAAAATAAATACAGATTCAATGTCAGCAGCCCGACCCCACAGCAAAATACCGTACGACATAATGCTGTGAAAGTAACTAAAATAGACCAAGCGCGCGGTTTCTACATCTGTTAACTGTCTTATCTTGCTAACAGCATAAGCGGCTGAGCTTAGCCGCCCCGCAAGAGATGTTATGTGAGGTCCCCATTGCAATTTCTCGTCTAAAGTGATTTCTTTAACCTGTCTGTCTTTCAAGTATGATCAACAATAGCGTCTCATGGTTAACGCAATCGAACGCCTTCAAGAGGTCGCAAAAGATTGCAATGGCGTCTTTTGAATGTTTCCAGGCGCTAAAGATGTTCTTTATTAGGGTGAAACCGGCGTCAGTTGTACAACGCCCTTTGGTGAAAACATACTGTTGTTCATGAAAGATGGAATTTTTGAAATGTAGTAACATCTGATTAAGCATTAACTTTTCAAACACCTTACTGAGAACCGGCAGGATTGATACCGGCCTGTAATTGTTGGGTTCATGACTATCACCCGATTTAAACAGTGGCACGACTTTACTGTGTTTCATGAGATCAGGAAATACTCCTTGGTCTACACTAGAGTTAAATATAAGAGCTTAGTAGGGAGCAATAGTCTCAATTATAGATCTACAGACTTTAACAGACATTCCCCAAAGATCTTCTGTTGATTTATTTAAGATCTTTAAAAGCTTTTATAATGGCCAGGGGGTTTGTATGTTGAAACTTGAACTCTGATGGACATACCTTGACATTCTTCCTAAGTAAGGCAGAGCGCGGGTGACGAGTTAAGAGCCTCTGTCGTTTTACGAGGAATATCAGCAAAGAAGTTTTCAAATTCCTGAGCTACCTCTGCATCTGAGTTTATGGGGCCATGTACGGTATTTAAATTAAATTCAGTTTCACGCTTTTTCTTACTACCTGTTTCATTATTTACTATTTTCCAGGTAGGTTTTATGTTGTCATCTGCTGATTTTATTTTATTGGTAATAAACAGAGCTTTGGCTGTTTTGCATACACTTTTAAATATTTGTGAATATTTCGCAACATACTTATGAAAGCTTATATTATTCACATGTTGCTTTAGCCCATATAGTTCGTACATCTCGTCTAAATTCTACCAACATATCGTTCTCGAATGAAGGAAAAGCCGAAATTTAATGTAATTTTCTGCTGTGTCGCGCGACAGAGTCGCGGTCGCCAGGTCGCTCGCAGGCCTCGCCCATTGGTCGCGTGCACCCAAAAATGTCCTTTAGTAAATCACACAAAGCAGTGGGTCGCGGTCGCACGTCAGTGTCACCGGTCGCGGTCAACAAGATCGGAATTGTACCTTTAGCTCTTGAATTTTTTACCACAAATGACCGTAGTGGCAAAAAGCGACTTAACTTTTATAATATTATCTACTATTGGACCTAACTCATGTCCAACAGTAGATATTATAAAAGTATAACTTAACATACGACAATGTTTCTACCATTCCTTCTAACTAGAACTATGTACATAAGTGTGGTTCAAGAAAATAATCTAATATGAAGCTCAATCATATGAGACTTATACAATGAACCTGAGTATGCTCTCGGAGAGGTCTATAGAAGTTGCCAATGCTTAAATAACAACCATGATAACAACCCTCCTTTGTTGTAACTGGGACAGCGAAAATATTTGAGGACTTGTCTTCAAGATGCTTTGAAATAATCTTACTAATACAGGGTACATTGCTGAGACGAGACAGTAAGGGCAGGTACCTTAACCGTTATAGTTACAGGAAAACGTTCCTAGGAGACCATCCATAACTTTTTGAGATATTCTGAACTAAAAAAAATAATGTACCTATGTCTATCGATCCTATTTCGTGTAGGGATCAAGACTCTACGGGACTATTTAAGTTATGAGTTCTAGAAATTACAGAAATCGCCAAAAAATCTCAAATGCTTCAGTAAATGCGAAAGTTTGGATGGATGTTTGTTACTCAATCACGCCGGAACGGCTGAACGGATCTGGATGAAATTTGGCACAGAGATAGATTAAAGTCTAGAATAGCATTTCATCCCGGGAGTATGTTCCCTTGGTATAACTTTCAACATTCACGCGGACGATGCCGCTGGCTGAAGCTTGTTGTTGTTGTTTTTAATCAAACTTACCAGCTACTACTACGACGTGACAATCCATTTACATGCAATTGTTAGTGGTTTTCAAGAGCAAGTTATGTTTTGGAACAACGTCTTTGAGGGTCTTTTAGATTATCAAATTGAAATTTTTTTTACTTCTGACTTCTACTATCCCAATGACAACACTTTTATTAATAACTGGTGTTGTTAGAATTATCACCATACGGAGAAACGCTTTAACAGTGACTGGTATCTGGATACACAAATTGAGATTGGATCACAAAACGTAACTTATTAGTAAAATGATGACATACAGGATGACAAGTTTACAAATACATTCACCATGTCGTACAAATATATAAAAATCAATACTTTCAGAAAAACAAAAAGCTTTCTAATTTCATCAACACTAGCAGTTCTACTTAATAAGCATTAGCAACTCAAATATCTCAGCGAGGCGTAAAAAAAAGTCTCAATAAGCTATATGGAGCATACCTACAAATGGCTTAAAACAACTGAAAATAAATATAAAAAAACTATGGTAGGCGCCAGACAAATTTGCAATAAAGTAAATTGACTTTTCCCTAATAGCTATTCGTAAGTAACCGAAAAAAAAAACATGGATCGTTTTGCACTAAGCATTAGAATATTGTAAAGGATCACAAAATATTTCGATTTATGACAGCTGCACTGTCTTTATTCCCATTTTTTTAATTAAGAATTTCAATAAATGGGTCATGGCCATGATCGCTATTTAAAACTTATTTTGCGCCTACCATAAGTACAGTAAATGCGAATTTGTAGTAGGTACTTAACATAATACCTGTTTGTATTATTTCCAGGCGCTCCATATTTTTTATTCCCGCCGCTCCAAATTAAAAATGATAATAATAAAAAAATCTTGCTCATAAGCCGCAAAAATTTTGAAATACAAATTGCACAAAAAAAAATATTTCCAATAAAATGTATTTATGATTCAACAAACAAATTACCGGAGTAATGCGACAATGTCGAACATCCTCGCTGTCCATCTACACTTACAAAATAGGATAGTCGACCTTGCGCCCATGCAACGATGCATGTTTATGCGAAATCGTAGAATGAGTGAGAACCAAGATGGTGCTGTTGCTGGATCTTTCACATTCAGAGAATTTACATTCGTATTGTTAGTTTTTGTTTTGTTGACCTTATGCAATTTGGTTTGGAGCCACTGGGAATAATTTCTGTATTTTATTTTTTAACTAATATAATTAAGGAGCTCTTGGAAATCAATGTATGGAGTGAAATTATTTGGAGTACTATAGATTTGGAGCTCCGGGGAATAAGCCACTTGTTTGTCTATCGTGGCTGAGCTGTTTGATATTGGGAAAAAACATAACTTAAACCAAGGATTCTACTGCATTACCACACATTTTTTTTGCCATGTATTGTGTAATTTTCTACGGGCCAAAACTTCAACTACGATGGTAACTAAGGTGTGGAGGGGAGGGGTGTTGTTATCCGTCAGCCAGCGAATGACTACGACACATCTCCACACCCCTCCCGCGCATGTAACTACCTCAGGGAATACAGCTGTATAGTTCAATGGTTAAAGTACAGATAGAATCAAACCTGTCTTGAGAAACTCCGCAAATCGCTGCTTACTGGCAAATTTATCGGACAGCGTGATGATTAGGGTACTGCGAGCGAAAAACTAACTTCACAGAAGTCATTAAATTCACGTTCATGATGTACTTCGGGTCATTTGAGTCCGCATTGATGATCTTAGTACATCTCGCTACCTATGATAAACATTATAATTTTATTAACAGACTATATATTCTATACTTTATTAAAGTTAGATACTACTAAAGTGTATTTATCTTAACTTGCACTATTTAGTAAACAATTTTTTTATTCATAGTTTTGCAATCATACTTTAGTACTTGCTTTTTCCAGAGAAAAATCTCCATTGAGAAAATATACATAGCAAATTATGTGCAGCTGTTCATTTCCAACACATGAACTGTTTCTTCCTTTTCAGTCTACGTAGATTTCAAGTCGTGTTTTGTATTTGGAACAGGATGACCTGCTCATAAGCAAACGAATATAGAAGTAAACAATGTATGCTTGTTTACCAAATAAGACATGAGAAAAATACACTGTACAACTATAATGCCCCATTAAAATAGATGGATAAATTTTAAGTGTTCAGTATGTGTTACCAAAGATATTCAAGCTAAAAAAACAACATTTTTAGTCAGCAGATTTCTCCTTTTTTTGGTGGTCTGAATGATTTCTAAAAGTTTGTCCTTCTATTTAATGGGACCTTATATAAAAATGTGGTTCAAGTCATTAGCCAACACTTAAACTTTAATGTGTCAGCTATATTCAATGAACCTCGGTATGCTCTAGGAGGCCTTGACAGAGCTTGCTTAGTTTTATAACAACCTCTACACTGGTCTCCATAGGGCTTAATTAAACATTTTATAAATATATGTATGTATGTGGACCTCAGCGTTTGCTTGCTCACAACTTACTGTATAAAAGAAGTGATAGAATGTGCAAGATAATGTGATAAACAAATGCTTAATCTGAATCAGAAAGTTACGTAGAATAACATTAGCCAATCATATTGTCCCCTTAGGGGATGCCTACGTCCAGCAGTGGACATAGGCATCTTTCGGCTGGTATGACGATGATACTTGATGTAAAATTTGACAAATGATAAAACCGTACTGTCCAATATACCTTCTGTGTCTAAACAGAGTCATGATAATCAAGACACAAGAAGCATTGCAATCTATACTTATATAATAAAGCTGAAGAGTTTCTTTGTATGTTTGAATGCGCTAATCTCTGAAACTTTCAGTCGGATTTGGAAAATTCTTTTTGAATATGATAGCCACATAAATGAGGAAGGCTATATGCTATTCGGGAATGTGAAAAAAACAAGATATGCGCGTACAAAGTCGCGGGCAAAAGCTAGTTTGATTTTAAAATGTGAGACAAGCATACATCCAACAAAAGATAAAAACATGGCACTTCTTCTTAGCGTGTTTGTGGCAAATACAGTTATCAAATTTTACGTTTGGCCCAGTACTCAGCAACGACAACACCGTTCGCTGATGCAGTCATAAGGTCTTCACATGTACAGGTGACAGGGCATGCGGCGCAAGACAAGAGGTGGGCCATAGACTGCGGAGCGACACCACACAAACACCGAAAATCGGAGCCATCCGAGAACCTCCACTTGTGGAGGGTATCTTTAGTGCGACCGATCTGGGTGCGGAGTCTATTTAGGGTTTTCCAGGTCGGAGGATCTCCGAGGGCCCGATGAAATAATCAGGAGGTGTGAGCTTCTCTCGCCTAAGCTCACATCTTTCCGAGGTGTTGCCGGTAGATGTACTCACGCATCCAAGAAAACTTCTTCGGCTTTTTAGTCTTAGGGGTATTAAGCTGTAACTGTGCAATGGGTGGCGTGAGTCGTTTTCTGATTTCGCCAACAGGGCACTTCACCGTTTCATGTGGAATAGTTACCTTTAGGTAATTTTTATAGTCCTATATGATATTACAATATCCCCATACAGTAGCGGATCCAAGATTGTCTTATGGAGGGGGCTTGACCCCGCTAAAGGTAGGTTTCTAACTGACCATTAAAAGAACCGAATTCAAAATGAAGCATTTTCTTCAATGGAATCTCAATAATTAAAAAGTTGTAAACAAAATTGTCTTGTATTTTTTATTATGATACTATTGTGTCAGTATAGAAATCTGTATCTAACAACAATAAAAATTAGTTACCTGTAAAGGCTGCTCATTTTGAAGGGTCTGCTTGTTAGCTGCCAGATCCCATAAGGCTGGTGGGGCCAGCCCTGTATCCGACTCCTGATTCCAGTGAACTCATTAACCCTCTTCATCTCCGTCTGTAAATCATCTTCGACCTACTTGATGATCTTCGTGTATTGTCCTTGTCCCTAAAATTCGAATAGAGCCATTTAAAAAAACGTGAAGAATTGAAAAAGTGCCAGTCATCTCTTGATGATGTCCTTTCTCTACTTCTGAAAAACTTGATATTTTACTTACGTATGATTTGAGAAGAGCAATATCACCTACATAATACATCGCTAACTCATTCACCATGGGTTATGGAGTCGCTAACTTAAAGCAGTTCATGCAGCTATTGGTACTTACATTTGATTTCTTTTTCCGGCTCCTCTGTAGCATCTATCGAGTTTACGCATATCATCTCCTAGATGTTCAGGCATTGTGTACTCGTGAATTTTTATTTTTATCCATTTTTTTTTTGTATACGTTATGTTCGGCGTAAATAAACTCTTTTTCTTTATTACCGATGAGGTACAAATTGTTTAAAGAACGGTTCGATCTTCTAAAATTTCGGCTTTGATAAGGTATCGATTGGTTTTAACAAACCAATCTGCTTTTAAAAAGGTATATTTTATCTGTAGTGATTGCCACTTCCACAGCATTAGCAGGAAAGATCGTTTTACATAAAAAAATAATAAGTATTTTACAGTAAATTTTATTAAAAATAATTCAAATACAATATCTAAGTAATTTAGAGAAAGCATTCATTATTTCATGTAATGAGTACCATCCCTCAATATCTGAGTGCCTTAATCATTGCAAAGACCAACAATGCTAACAAAACTAAAGATTATTTGAAAACAGCATGAAAGCAACAATCTGTACAATGAAAAATGCACCCAAACAGTGTGAAAACAAGGCATTTAATTATAAGTCATGTAGCGGGGCGTCGCTGAGAACTTGGCGTACGACTTGATGACTTTGTTGACGGCTTCCAGGAAGTCTTTCTCAGTTGCTACCTTACGGCGAGCGCGGATCGCGAACATGCCCGCTTCCGTGCATACAGACCTGAAAACAAGGGTAATGTTAAAAAGTTGCAAGTTTACAGTAAGCGTCAAACAACTTTGCCACTCGGAAGTTTGTCACAATTCGCAGCGCAGTAGTCTATTTTACAACCGATCATAACACCGCGCATGCGCGGTCTCGCGGAAGCTGGCGCGTGTAGTGGCGTCTCAGTCGCTCGTATACGTTCGAAGCTTACTCGTGTCTCACTTGCTCAATGCAATAAGCCTGTCGATGCCATAAGTGTTACACATTGTTATTATTTTTAATTATTTGTTTTTGTTATTGTTTTGTTATCTTCTTATTATTGCCTTTAATGGCTCCACAAATTTATTTATGGAAGGAGTTTCGGAAATTTTGAGCGATAGTGACTGAGTAAATACTAAAAGACTTTATATTGACTAATAAATTTTATATTGAACTAATTTGGGTAACGTGCTGTGCCCCCGCTTGTATCTGTGTTTATGTTCCACCTTCGACCTGCGACAAGTTAGCTGGCTATACTTCAAGTGAGTGCATGTACCTTTAAATTTAGCTTTCATTTATTTGGTGCGAACACAATCCCTCACTTTCAATTACCTATACTTATTACCTTCTTATACATTTCTACCTACTTATCTTACAATCGCAAACTGCTTCTACAACTTTATTCAAGTGAGTAAAAAAACACTATTTAAGAACATACATAAGTAATATAATACGTATAAAACAAAACATATTTTTACGCGTTAACACTTTTTTACGCGATTGGACCTGCGCGGTCGTCACAAACACCTAACTTCAGAGGTAGGTAGGTAGGGAGATGAGCTATTATCAAACAGATGCGGAAAAGTATTTAGGCAGTGTTGATATAGATACCACGCCTCCTCGTTGTTGCAGTCGATGAACGTCCACAACTGAACAAAGACCTCGTGCCAGCATCAACTACTGGCCCCAAACATTACACGTCCAATTTAGAAGGTCGAAGCACCTTTACGTTCATTTTGCACCTTCCGTTACCTGTTGTCCACTCAAGAACTTTCCAGCTACATCTACTTTCTATCCTTTCGTTTGGAGTGAAACCCGTTCCTCCATCTTTGACCTGCCGCGATGTCGCCTAGTATTCAAACAGCGTTTTGTAGTAAAATATGAGGCTGCTAAAACAGTACAAAAAAATGTAAACAATTCGCACAAACCTAATTTCAGCACCAGTAGAATTAGGACACAACCTAGCCAGCAGGTCGAACCGGATGTCCCTCTCCACGCTCATGGACCTCGCGTGGATCCTAAAGATGTGCGCCCTGCCCTCTAGGTCTGGGAGCCCGAACTCCACCTTCCTGTCCAGACGGCCCGGACGCATGAGCGCGGGGTCCAGGGTGTCGGGCCTGTTTGTGGCCATGAGGACCTGGAGAGAGGAAAATTATTAGGATGTTTTGTAAATTTACAGGTGTAAGCAAGGATGGGACTGTAAAAGTATATTGCCAAATCTTCTCTACAAAAAAAAAAAACATTTTGTAATAAGTGTTCTAAGTTTATTCCACTTGGGTAACTGGTTGGTAAAACACTAAGAAGCTGCACCTTTAAAGGTTAACAATTACAAAAGACAGCCTCTGTTCTCAAATAAAGCAAAGGTTTTATCCTTATACCAATTTGGCATACCTTGATGTTACCACGAGGGTCGAAACCGTCGAGCTGGTTGATCAGCTCCAACATAGTTCTCTGGACTTCATTGTCACCACCAGCGCCGTCATCGAATCTAAGTGAACAATAAAATAATAATTAATACAATTCCATAAGTTTACTCAACCAATACCATCTGTAAATAAGTTCATTCAGAATGAGCCACGAAATCTGAAAAGAAAAAACCAAGCACCTTTTTTTTTTTTTGGGCAGCATGTATTCAGGTCAATATCTCTTCTCCTCTCAAGGCGAGAAAATGAAAGATATACATATATATGATCTCACCTGGCACCACCGATGGCGTCAATTTCATCAAAGAAGATGAGACACGCCTTCTTGCTTCTCGCCATCTCGAACAGTTCTCGCACCATACGAGCTCCCTCGCCCACGTACTTCTGGACCAGCTCCGAACCTAACAATTAATAATATTCATATAGGACTCGCGATAGGATGCATATAAGACTTAAACTGACTCAGAGAATTTCACATTTAAGCTAACTTACTCGCGTTACAGGAATTTCTGTAATGAATTATTAAGAAAGTTAAAAATAACCATGACCAATTTGAACTGCAGAAATCTAAAAATTTGGAAAACTATTTTAAAAAAATCTCACATTCCCAGAGCCATTCTACAAATCTCTTACATGTTTCCCCAGATGAAAACTATCTTTGAACGCAGTTAATCACTTTTTCAAACGTAGGTAAAAATTTAGCCCACACATTTCTACAAAACCCCTCCGTACAGTACTTGTTTCTCAAATACGGCGATCAACAACAGCAACTCCATAGTTTTGACTAGTATTAATGAGCATGAAGTTAACTCGGTCATAAATGGTTTGAAAGATGATAATGCTACTGGTTGGGATAATATCCCCTCTAAAATTGTTAAAAGTTGTCGGACCAAACTAGTTCCTATGATTACATATCTCTGCAATTTATCTGTGACTCAGGGTATATTTCTGAGAATTTTTAAGAAGGCCATTGTTCATCCAATCTGTAGGAGTGGTGGCAGAGACAGTGTAAATAACTATCGCCCCATTTCGGTTCTTCCCTCCCTATCTAAAATTCTGGAAAAAGTTTTTAATAATCGGCTAGTTTCCTTTCTGAACAAATACCAAATCTTGAGGGAAAATCAATATGGCTTTAGAAAGGGAGTATCTACTGAGAACGCAGTCCTAAATGTGACTAATGAAATTGTAACTCATTTGGATAACAAGCGGAAGTGCCTTGGTATTTTTTTGGATCTCTCTAAGGCGTTTGACACTGTCTCTGTTCCCATCCTTATCAATAAACTGGAACGAATAGGTATCCGTGGCGAACCTCTGAAAATCTTTAAGGATTACCTTACAGACCGCACCCAGTGTGCAAGATTGGTACAGAAGTGAGTGATGAAGAAAAACTTACTTTCGGAATTCCTCAAGGCTCTATCTTGGGACCCACACTATTCCTTATCTACATTAATGAGCTGTGCAGATTGTCAATAACCAAATGTAAAATCTATACATATGCAGATGACACAGCTCTAATAGTTAAAGGAGAGGATTGGACAGAAACGCAGAGTAATGCAGAAAATGCTTTAAAAGTGTCATGTCGTAGTTATCAGAAAATTAACTTACATTAAATATCTCAAAGTCTATGTATCTTCCATTTGCCCTAAGGAGTAAGTGAAATGTAACAAACATTCTTCGCTCTCAGAGGCACAACACCGCAGTAGCGCGGAGACACTTTAATGCCACATCCACTCTTTTGTATAATGTCAGTCACAAAACGCTTCAAATCTTCCAACTAACCAAATCTAATGTCAAGACCTGTATGACTGAATGGTTAATGAGCTTAAATTATGAAGAAATCGAAAAACTACTTAAGCCGTCATGAGTTTTGAACATTCATGTACATATTCCAAATCACAACCCCTCACGCATATCCGTATAAACAAAACGCTTCTATCTCTTCTATAGACCTTGTGTTAAAATAGGTAATGTGTTTTGTTCTGCTAAATGTAGCTTTGTCAATAAGCTTCTGTTGACAAGGATGTTCATCGCAGATAGTTATGTATTTTACTATAGGGGAGGCGTATCAGAAAACTGCCTAAGCTTATGGACAGACTTCTTTCTTAACTCCCCAAATATGGACATAATTAGGCAAATAAATGTTAACACTAGGTAAGTAGTGGAAGTACGGAGATGCCTCGGGCCTCGGCGGCCGCTGCGAGAGGCGTCACTGTCCACACTATCCATAAAAAACATTCGGCAGTTTGTGTATGTGAGTTTTAATGACTGTTAACGCACCCATGACAAAAGAGAAATTCCTAGTGTGTCAACAATTTCTTAAAAGAAAAATAAACCAAGCAAGTCACCGTTCTCTTACTACGGCACTAATGACGTAAGGAAAATGTTTGCTTTGAAGGCGGTCTCTGACATAACTTGTACTTCCGGCGCCACGTATTTTAGTAGTTAAGTTGGCGTCAAACTTTATGGCGCTTGTGAAGTGCGCTTTTCTCTAAGCAACACCACATGAATTTGCTAATGAGGCCATCAAGTTTAAATCGTAGTATATTTCCTTCTCTGTTTTTTTTATTGGTACAACGTGCAGTGTGGACAATCATCGATATTTCGAGCTAATAGGTTGGTTTACTCACCAATAACCCTAATGAAGCAGGCATCAGTTCTGTTGGCGACTGCTCTCGCACACAAAGTCTTGCCGGTACCGGGGGGGCCGAAGAGTAACACACCCTTCGGGGGCTCGATACCAAGCTTCACGAATTTCTCGGGCTGTAAAGAAAATTACAAATTGTAGGTACCTATAGGAAAGATGAAGAATAATGATGTTCAAGTCCTTTTATTAGAGGCGAGCCTATTAACAAATCTACTGGCCGCTCCTGATAATTCCTCAATGGAAAACCCAATAAAAAATTGCTCGACCTAGGGATCAAACTAGGCTCGACGTTCAGTAGTCAGCATACCAGCGAACCCGGAGAGTAGAAAATATCGAAATAGTGAACATGCCATAAATAGTCTTCAATAAATCTTTTTTTTTTTCTTCGCAAATTAGTTTCCAAGTATGTAAACATTTTTTAGAAGAGTTTGGAAAAAAAAATGACGCCTATTCAGTTCAGTTGGCGCTACAAATTTTTCAAGACTTTTTCAACCGTAATCTTTTATTTCAGTCATACTGAAAACAACTTAATTTACACTGTCGTCGTAGAGTAGTTATTATTGAAGTGCAAGTGCGTACAAGGATTTTATTATAACGTGTAAAAGAATAAACGCAATACATAAAAAGGGATCATTGTAGTCATCATTATGTGCAACTTTTACCATGGGACCAAACTCGATATCGCAAAAAAAAAATCTGCTGTTCAGTAGTCTTGTGTAGTTCGCGAACGAACTAGTTCAAAAGAGCACTCCCACATGCGACCTACGCGAACTAGGTCCCAGATCTAACGCTCTTTAGCTCGTTTGTTCGTTCGATCTATCTATCTATCTATTGGGACCATTGTGCGTGGGCCATGGCGGCCGTCATTCCAACCAGCCGACCTCCCTCCAGAAGCAGATCAGTCCTCCTAAAGAGTTCAGGGTGTCTGTGAGTGAATTTGGTGTTCCTATCGTTTGTCTACGTATATCGGCGACGCCTGTGCACTCAAGGAGCACGTGCGACACCGTTTCCTCCTCCTCCATGCATGCTCTGCACAGAGGACTGTCTGTTATACCTAGTGTGTGGAAATGCTTATTCAGTGAGCAGTGTCCGGTGATGGTCCCCGCCACCATTCGCAGGCTGCCCCTATCCAGTCGCAGAAGGCGCTTGGTAAGTTTATTGTTTAGGAGTGGTATAGCCTCCTTGGACTGCCTGCAGCCTGGTGCCGAGGTCCACCAGCGTTCTGCTTGTGTGTGGGTATGTTCTTGTAGCCACGTGCGTAGCTGGGTGAAAGGGAGTGGCACTATGGGTTCGGGTCCAACAGCCATCGTACCAGACCCCCTCCTGGCCAGTTCATCGGCCGCGTCATTTCCTAGTGATCCGCTGTGACCTTTTATCCACTGCAGCGTCACGGTGTTGCGGTTTGTCACCGTGACGCGTTCTAGTGCATTGTGGCATTCTTGTATTTGTTTCGAGGTGGTGTAGTTTCTATTTAGGGATTGGAGAACTGAGGCGCTGTCGGAGAGTATACGAATATGAGTGTCCGTGACTCCCCTGGCTTCTATGGCATGGATCGCTAGGATAATGCCCATGCATTCCGCCTGGTAAACGGTGTTGAGCTTTCCTAGTGGTCTGGATATTCTAATGTTGAGGTCGCTGGAGTAAACTCCAACTCCGGTTCCGGTACTTGTCTTTGATCCATCAGTGTAGATTCTCAGCTCTTTGGGACCTGAGTGGTCATCCGATTCTTGTGTTAGCACTATGTTATAGTGCTTTTGGAAATGGTGCATCTTTTGAGCTTTGTCATTGGGTGATGACATCATGGGTTGTCGTTTTACGGCATCTTCCATGATGCGTGTATGTTTGATTCTAGAGTCTTTACCTAAAGTGCCAGCTGTGCTGAGCCTGAAGGCCGCTAGGGCCGCTTCCTCCTGCACTATAAGGTGCAGTGGTGGCAGTCCCAGCATAGCCTGCAGGGCCGCAGTGGGTGCCGTTCTCATACTGCCAGTGATTGCCACACAGGCGAGCCGTTGCAGCTTCTCAAGGTCTTTCTGTGCTGTGCTCAAGTCGGTCCTGGGCCACCAGACTAAGGCGCCATACGTGATTATCGGTCTGATAACTGTGGTGTATAACCAGTGGGTTGTATTGGGGCTAATACCCCAGTTCCTACCTAGCATGCGTTTGCATTGCCACATGCATATACTGGCTTTTGTAGTGGTGTATTCAGTGTACTTCGCCCAATTCAACTGCTTGTCCAGATATATGCCCAGGTATTTGGTTTCAGTTGAAAGGCTGAGGGTGGTTCCGAAGAACCGTGGTAATTCTAGTGTTGGTAACTTCCTCTTCTTGGTGAAGAGGACTAGTTCGGTTTTGGCAATTGTTGTAGTTTTAGGTTTTAAAGAAATGTTTGCTACGCTAACTCACATGTAAAAGCGGAGTCTCAACGACTTCCCTGAGCTTCTCAATCTGCTCCTTGCAGCCTCCGACGTCAGAGTAGGTCACATCGGGTTTCTCCTCAACCTGCATCATGGTCACCGTCGGGTCGATCTTCGGCGGCAGGGGAATGTGGATTTGGTACTTGTTGCGGTCCACACTGGTAGGAATGAAGAGGGTTTTGAGTAATTGATTTGAGGAAATTGCTGTCTGGGATGATATTCTTGTGATATTCTTGTCTATAAAGCGTCGGTCACATACAATCATGTTTGCCTCAAATATGAACTATCCACACATATTAAGGCTCGGTGTCAGGGCTCTACGCCCACTGGGCTCAAATTCAAGCCAGTAACCGAAAACATATGTTTTTGCATGGACTAGTTGATACTCAAGAACTTGCCCCGGTTTCTGGAAAGAAAGTACTGACATGTCACTAATTCACAAGTCAAGTGATGTGATTGGCTGTTAGAAATGCATTCAACCAATCACAACAGCTATTGCGCGTTTAAAAATGTATTAAATTAATTTTGCGATCATTTTCTTTCCAGAAACTGCACTTTAAACTCTTCAGGTACAATTCCAATCTTAGCGATGGTAACCAGACGACCAGGCGACCCATAGCATACGGCTCCACGCGACCGAGGCGCGCGACGTAACAGTAACTCTGGCTGAGTGCAGTCCAGCAGTTGCTAAACTAGACGCAGTAGCTTTTTGCTCCATGAAGCATTGCCTTAGACCATTGACATTATTATGAAGCTGTTCTATGGATATATATTTCCTCACGATATTATATTTATTCATTGGAGTCTTGCATCATTCAAAGGGGGGTTTTTATTAAAACATCTCGTTCAACAATTCTACCAACATATCGTCCTCGAATGAAGGAAAAGCCGCCATTTGATGTAATTACGGCTGTGTCACGCCGTCGCCAGGTCGCACGTCAGTGTCACCGGTCGCGGTCATCAAGATCGGAATTGCACCTTTAGCTCTGAAAATGTTTACCTAAAATGACCGTAGTAGCAAAAAGCGACTTAGCTTTTATAATATCTACTGTTGGATCTAACTCATGTCCAACAGTAGATATTATAAAAGTATAACTTAACATACGACAATGTTTCTACCATTCCTTCTAACTAGAACTATGTACATAAGTGTGGTTCAAGGAAATAATCTAATATGAAGCTCAATCATATGAGACTTACACAATGAACCTGAGTATGCTCTCGGAGAGGTCTATAGAAGTTGCCAATGCTTAAATAACAACAACCAAAATAACCCTCCTTTGTTGTAACTGGGACAGCGAAAATATTTGAGGACTTGTCTTCAAGATGCTTTGAAATAATCTTACCAATACAGGGTGGATTGTTGAGACGAGACAGTAAGGGCAGGTACCATAACCGTTATAGTTACAGGAAAACGTTCCTAGGTGACCATCCATAACTTTTAGAGATATTCTGAATTGCATTCACAGATTTTAGAAAAAAATGTACAGACAGCGAACAAAATGTCAAAATACCAACAAAAAAAAATATGCCTATCGATCCTATTTCATGTAGGGATCAAACTAGTACTAGAAATTACAGAAATCGCCAAAAACTTCTCAAATGCTTCAGTTAATGCGAAAGTTTGGATGGATGTTTGGTAATCAATCACGCCGGAACGGCTAAACGGATCTGGATGAAATTTGGAACAGAGATAGATTCTAGTCTGGAATTGCATTTCATCCCGAGAGTATAATTTTCAACATTCACGCGGACGATGCCGCTGGCTGAAGCTTGTTGTTGTTGTTTTTGATCAAAGTTACCAGCTACTACTACGACGTGACAATACCGTCATGATTCCGTAGAGAAAAAGGGATGCTATGCGTCTTGTATAGCTCCGTCTCCATCCCACACCGGAATCATGAAAGTTTTAAGACGTCATTGCATTGCATCCATTTACTTGAAATTGTTAGTGGTTTGCAAGAGCAAGTTATGTTTTGTAACAACGTCTTTTAAGGACTTCTACCATCCCAATGACAACCCTTTTTTTAATAACTGGTTTTTTCAGAATCGACACCATAAGGAGGAACGCTTAAACAGTGACTGGTATCTTGTTAGATTTAAGGATACTTACACAAATTGAGATGTAACTTATTAGTATAATGATGACAAGTTCACAAATATATTTACCATGTCGTACAACTACAAATATTTAAAAAATCAATACTTTCAGAACAACAAAAAGCTTTCTAATTTCATAAATACTATGGCAGTTCTACGTAGTAAGCATTAGCAACTCAAATATCTCAGCGAGGCGTAAAACAAAGGTCTCAATAAGCTGTATGAAGGATACATACAAATGGCTTAAAACAACTGAAAATAAATATAGAAAAAAAACTATGGTAGGCGCCAGATAAATTTGCAATAAAGTACATTGACCTTTCCCTAATATCTATTCGTAAGTACCCGAAAAAAAATTATGAATCGATTTTTACTAAGCACTAGAATATTGTAAAAGATCACGAAAGATTTCGATTTAGGACAGCTGTATTGTCTTTATTCCCATTTTTTTAATTAAGGATTTCAATAAATGGGTCATGGCCATGATCGCTATTTAAAACTTATTTAGCGCCTACCATAAGTACAATAAATGCGAATATGTAGTATTTAACATAATACCTGTTTGGGTTGTTCCCAGGCGCTCCATAATTTTATTCCCGGCGGCTCCAAATTAAAAAGCAATATAAAATTATACTTAAATAAATCTTGCTCATGAGCTCCAAAAATTTTAAAGTACAAATTGCACAAAAATTATATCTATTTACAATAAAATATATTTATGACTCCGGTAATTTTTTTGTTGAACCAACCTCGCTATCCATTTACAATAATACACTAACAAAATAGGATAGTCGGCCTTGCGCCCTTGCAACTGATGCATGTTTATGCGAATTAATAGATAATGAGTAAGAACCAAAATGGTGCTATTGTTGGATCTTCCACATCCAGAGAAATTACATTCGTAATGTTAGTTTTTGTTTTGTTGACCTTACGCAATTTGGTTTGGAGCCGCTGGGAATAATTTCAGTATTTTATTTTTTAACTAATAAAATTAAGGAGCTTTTGGGAATCAATGTATGGAGTGAAATTGTTTGGAGAACTATAGATTTGTAGCTCCTGGGAATAAGCCACTTGTTTGTCTATCGTGGCTGAGCTGTTTGATATTGGGAAAAAACATAACTTAAACCTAGTATTCTACTGCCTTACTACACATTTTTTTTGCCATGTATTGTGTATTTTTCTACGGGCCAAAACTTCAACTACGATGGTAACTAAGGTGTGGAGGGGTGTTGTTACCCGTCAGCCAGCGAATGACTACGACACGTCTCCGCACCCTTCCTGCGCATGTAGCTACCTCAGGGCATACAGCTGCATAGTTCAATGGTTAAAGTACAGCTAGAAACAACCCTGGCTTGAAAAACTACGCGAGTCGCGCTGCGTAGTAGTAAATTTATGTGACAGCGTGATGATTGGGGTACTGCGAGCGAAAAACTAACTTCACAGAAGTCATTAAGTTTGAATCGACCTATAACATACTTGTTTGAATGAAGTCAATTGAATGAAGTGACAAAGGATAACAAACAAAATTCTTAGTGTAAGAAAACATCAGATCAACTTACCCAACTCTCATGCCTTCTTCAATGTCTGTAGGAGCGACCGAGTCAGCGAGGTCCACCACAAACTTGGCAAACTGTTTCACGTTGATGATGTACTTCGGGTCATTTGAGTCCGCATTGATGATCTTAGTACATCTCGCTACCTATGATAAAAAATATAATTTTATTAACAGACAATTCTATACTTTATTTAAGTTAGAACACAGTACAACTGTTTAGTTGTACTGTGTATTTTTCTCATGTCTTTGTATGGTCCCATTAAAATAGATGGATAAATTTTAACAAAGCGTTCAGTATGTGTAATCAAAGATATTCAAGCTAAAAAAACACTGATTTAAGTGATCTTATTTTGACCAAAAATTATTAGTTTAGGTCAAAATAATTGCCTGGCATACTAGAATAAACACATCTTTTATGGGTAGGTACTTGACGGGGTCATGTGTGCCTGCGCATTTTTAGTATCAGAAATTATGAGATAAACAAAGATATGGATGTGTTTATGCATTGGGTAACCAACATTTTTAGTCCTTTTTTTGGTGGTCTGAATGATTTCTATTTAATGGGACCTTGTATAAAATGTGGTTCAAGGCATTAACCAACACTAAAACTTTAATGTGTCAGCTATATTCAATGAACCTCGGTATGCTCTAGGAGGGCTTGACAGAGCTTGCTTAGTTTTGTAACAACCTCTACACTGGTCTCCATAGGGTTTAATTAAACATTTAAAAAATATCTGTGGACCTCAGCATTTGCTTGCTCACAACTTACTGTATAAAAGAAGTGATAGAATGTGCAAGATAATGTGATAAATGCTTAATCTGAATCAGAAAGATACGTAGAATAACATTAGCCAATCATATTGTCCCCTTAGAGGATGCCTACGTCCAGCTGTGGACATAGGCATCTTTCGATTGGTATGACGATGATTTCTTGATGTAAAATTTGACATGATAAAACCGTACCGTCCAATATACCTTCTGTGTCTAAACAGAGTCATGATAATCAAGACACAAGAAGCATTGCAATCTATACTTATATAATAAAGCTGAAGAGTTTCTTTGTATGTTTGAATGCGCTAATCTCTGAAACTTTCAGTCGGATTTGGAAAATTCTTTTTGAATATGATAGCCACATAAATGAGGAAGGCTATATGCTATTCGGGAATGTGAAAAAAACAAGATATGCGCGTACAAAGTCGCGGGCAAAAGCTAGTTTGATTTTAAAATGTAGGACAAGCATACATCCAACAAGAAATTAAAACATGGCACTTCATCGTTTCATGTGGACTAGTTACCTAATTAGGTAATTTTTCTAGTCCTGTATGATCTTATAATATCCCCATTCAGTAGCGGATTTCGAGATATTTTTGCTGTGCCGCCTCTTAAATTCAATGTCCATCATCCCAGATCATCAGTTTGGCTTCAGACCAGAACATGGCCACCACAGAACAACATGTCATTTAATTAGAAATGCTTTGGAAGCCAAACAATATTGCTCCTCAGTCTTTCACGACGTACAACAGGCCTTCGACAGGGTATTGCAGTATAAGGGACTACTGAGCAAAATAAAATCACACTTGTCACACTCCTATTATCCTGGCATCCTAGAATAGAGTAGAGTAGGGACTCCATTTTCCGCACTTAGACTCCTATTCGGTCCGTTGTGCGTAGGTGTCCTGGCTACGTTAGCCAGCCTAGCTCCGCCCAGAAGCGCAGAAGATTCCTGGGAGCTTCACAGGCTTCGCGGAACGACCTCACCGTTCTGAGGATTTGTTCACGTTGGTTAGCCACGGCCTCGCATTCCAGGATGACATGGGCGGCTGTTTCTTCGGCATCAAAGCAGCCTCTGCAGAGTGGGCTGTCTGTGGCGCCTATGTTAAAAAGATGTTTGTTGAGGGGGCAATGGCCCGTAATTGTCCCTATTATTGTTCTGAGGTTAATTCTACTTAGGCTGAGTAGTTGTTTTGTTAGTCGTGGACTCGGCATCGCCATTTTTGGCTGCCTGCAGTCTGTATCCCGTGACCATTTGTTGCTATGCAGTTCAGTGGATCTCTGGCAAATCCATGTACGAAACTGTGAGAAAGGTAGGGGAAGGAGTGGGTACGGGCCTAGCAATGCCATCTCGGAACCTCTCTTTGCAAGTTCGTCTGCGGCGTCATTGCATAGGGATCCACTGTGCCCCTTGATCCACTGGAGGGTGATTCTGTTGGACAGCGATATACCCTCCAGGGCGATGTGACACTCAGAGATTAATTTGCTGTTAGTTTGTTTGTTTTCTAGGGCTTTGAGCTCAGCAAGGCTGTCAGACACGAGTCTAATTGCGTAGTTGTGTATCCCTAGGTGCTTTACGGCTGTTGCGGCGGGTGTTAGGGCGACACACTCGCATTGGAATATCGAGCTGTGTTCGCCAAGTGGTAGGTGGAAGTTAATGTTGAGGTCAAGGGAATGTACGCCAGCCCCTGAACCCTTTGGAGTTTTTGAGCCATCTGTGTAGATGCGTACTTCATCTACTCCTGACTGATCCCTTTCTTCCTCTGTTGTTTGTATGTTGTGGCTTTTGTTGAATATGGGTTTATTTGGTGTGCTGTCACACGGGACAGCGATTAGAGGTTGGTACTCAATCACCCGGTCCAGGATGCCTGCGTGCGGGCTAGTATGGTTCTTACCCCATATGCCTAAGTGCATAAGCCTGATGGCTGCTAGTGCTGCCTCCTGCTGTATGTACAAGTCAAAGGGAGTTAATTGAAGGGCTATCTCCATTGCCGTAGTCGGGGTTGTCCTCATGCAGCCAGTGATAGCAGAACAGGCTAGCCTTTGGAACCGCTGGAGCCTAGAGACGGTGGTCGTGAGCTCAGTCCTCGTCCACCAAACCAAGGCGCCATAAGTCAGCATTGGTCTGATCACGGCTGTGTAAAGCCACAGCGTGATCTTTGGAGATAGCCCCCAAGTTTTTCCTAGCATTCTTTTGCATTGGTAGAATGCGATTGTGCTTTTATTAAGTTTGTAGTCAAGATGCTTGTTCCAGAGCAATTTGCTATCAAGGATCACTCCTAAGTACTTGACTTCTTCTTTAAATGTTAGTTCCATGTTGAAAAGTTTAGGAAGTTTATGAGGTCCAAGGACTCTCTTGTTAGTAAACATTCTTAGTTCTGTTTTGGAGGGCTTGACCGATAGTTCGTGTTTTTCACACCAATTCTCGATTATTTTGAAAGCTTTCCTCATGAGATCGCATAAGACGCCTTCAAATTTCCCTGTGATTAAAATTGCTATGTCATCTGCAAAACCCACCGAGTACAGACTGCTAGCGTTGAGCTCTGCGATGAGCTCATTAATAACTAGGTTCCACAGTAGTGGTGACAGCACCCCACCCTGTGGGCAGCCTCTACTTACAATGCCTCGTGTGGTGGTGTTCACAGTAAATTCCTGGCATCCTATCTATCCGATAGAATGTTATAAGTTAAAGAAAATGATAGCACGTCTGGTTTGCATGACATACTAGCAGGAGTACCCCAGGGCTCTGTTCTTGGACCAGTTAGATACACATATACCGCAAATCCCTGGAGTGACAATTGCTACCTATGCAGATGACACCACAGTCCTGGCATGTAGTGATCTTCCTAAAAAAGAGTCGCAAAAACTACAGAAAAGCCTAGATGATATTCATCACTGGCTTGCCAAATGAAGAATTCGTGCCAACACAATGAAGTCTGTCCAAGTTTTGCATTATGCTTAGGCACCAGCAATGTCCACCTGTTAAACTTGGTCCTAATCAACTCCCGCAAAGCGACTGCATCAAATACTTGGGTATGCACCTGGACCAGCGACTGACATGGAGAAGGCACATTGAAACAAAACGAAAAGAGCTTGAAATAAGGTACAAAGGCATGTACTGGCTCTTGGGGAGAAATTCAAACTAACATCTTAAAACAGATATCAAATGCTCCATAGTTCATTAAGAACACTGAAGTACACGAACAACTGAACATGAACACAGTCCAGGAAGAAATAAGGTTGTTTTCAAAAAAATATAAATGCAGACTGGAGAGACACACCAACCAATTGTCAAACAATAATTTGTTCGTGCCCACGAGTCGTCACTACATATAACGACGACTCGGCTGCCGAGTTGTGGGCACACAAACTCAACAGCCGAGTTGTTGTTATATGTAGCGGCGACTCGTGGGCACAAGAAACAAATTATTGTTCGACCTATATGCTGAGTTCTGGGCACTGAAAGTGTTAAGATGGTCAGGAAATTGCTTTCCTGCTTTGTCAGCAACAAATTGCCACAAATCTGCATTTTAAAAGTTGTAAACAAAATTGTCAAGTACTTTTTATTATCATACTATTGTCAGTATAGAAATCTGTAACTAACATCAATAAAAAAATAGTTACCTGTAAAGGCTGCTCATTTTGAAGGGTCTGCTTGTCAGCTGCCAGATCCCATAAGGCTGGTGGGGCCAGCCCTGTATCCGACTCCTTGATTCCAGTTAACTCATTAACCCTCTTCATCACAGTCTGTATACCATCTTCGACCTCCTTGATGATCTTCGTGTATTGTCCTTGGCCCTACAATTCGAAAAGAGCCATTTAAAAAAGCAAAAATTTGAAAAGTGCCAGTCATCAAGATCCTTTTTTTACTTCTGAAAAGCTTGATATTTTACTTACGTATGATTTGAGAAGAGCTATATCACCTTCATCGAGAGCTGAAATACATAATACATGATTATTTCTTCAGAAAATACAGCGCTAACTCATTCACCATGGGTTATGGAGTACCTAACTACAAGTAGTTCATGGAGCTATTAGTACTTACATTTGATTTCTTTTTCCGGCTCCTCTGTAGCATCTTTGAGTTTACGCATATCATCTCCAAGATGGTCAGGCATTTTCGAGTGTTTGTAATAAATCAAGTTATATTTTGTTAAATCAGCACAAAGACGAACGCTCGTCCGTCACCAAATCAATAATTTGTTGTACACTCGTTTTTACGCTTTCATCTTAGATTTGGCCGTCAATAAAAGGCGTGTGACACATATTTTAGGGAAGGCAAAATACTTCGTGCAGAGAAACGTTGTGTTATAATTTTCCAATTCACGCAGATAACCAAGGTGATTTTATAGTGGAAAATTGTGTAAATAGCCAACAACAGAAATCACAGTATTTGTGTTGTTTGTTTTTTGTTATTTTTTTTACATTTACTGCAAAAATAAGGAGCATTGCTCTTTGTTCACTGTTGGTTATCACTGTGCTCGTACAAATTATTATAAAAAATCTACATGAAAGGAACCGCATTTAGCGATGACAAGCAAAATACAAGATGCGTTCAATTTATGAAAATCTTTCTTAAATTCTTTTTTTCCTTTTATTTATCGCTGCTGTTCAATTTAACAGACAAATCAAGTGTTTTTTATCTTTTGAATTAATTTTAAATTGAATTTTATGGCTAATCAAAATAATTTTGATTTTCTTGTAAAATCAAACGCACGAATGCATTGACAATGTTATGTACCGTGCGCCACCTGACAGTTAATTTCAGTACTAAAATTTTGTATTCGTAGAGAGTGCTGAATGGAGAATCACATTTTTTCGTGTTTTCCATGAACATATTCTTCTGAATTAGCGAATATTTTCTTTTAGGTAAGTGTGAAAAACTATGATACAAAACTTTGTATGATTTGGCAGTAATTTATTTGAAAAGAAATGGCTGCTTCAGTCTGTCTCTCCGTATGACCCACAACCTAATGTCAAAGCCCGGTTTCATTTAACATTTTCATTGTATTATGTACTGTTTTACATTTAATCGGATGCGGTTATTATGCATTGGATAATAACTCAATTGAGTTGAACGAGTGTTTGAAATATAGGCGGTAAGTAAGTCCGACTGAATGCGTGATGTCCCCGGTATGCGATTCGTTCTCTATTCTAGTTTTTCAACACAAAAATCTTGGTTTTTATCTTAACCTTATCTTGTATGTTATCGATCAATCGTGGATCATCTTCTTTCAAAAATAATGTGTGAATTCAATGCCACACCATTGATATGTTTTGCATTCTTAGAAAAGTGAGTATTGTAATGTTCTTTGTCTAAAATTATTTATTAATTAAACGCAACGTGCCTTTGTGTTTTTGTTCTGCCTTTTAAAAACAATAGACATTGTTTATTACATCAGTTGTGGTAAAATTTTGTATGGTTAATTCTTATCAGAAATGTGTGATGATAACCTTATTTGTTTAACCCTCAAAAGGAATATTTATTAGTTTCATTGAGACTTCTGGTCCATACACATCTGATTCTCTGGTATGTATTTTATAAAATTATTTCTTTAAAAATAGTTCTGTATCAGAAGCACTAATCATGCTTTATGTTTATAGTGCTTATCATTTTCCAATAAGATATGAAAACACTGTGTGATTGATTGATCTTTATTTTATTTACACAATTCAACCTTTTATGCTTAATACCTTTGTAGAAGTAAAAAATCCATGTGGTATTAAATTCTTTTGAAATTTTTATTAATTGATTTTTTTAAAGTTACACAGTCATGTTGATTCAAATGTTAATGTATGAAGTATGTAAAATTAGACCATGATTACTTTGAACCACAACCAACATATACATGAACACTTATTCACATATGCATGTTTAAGTATAAAACTATATATTATGTATATGATAATGTTTTTGCTCAAAATTTACTATAGCTGCATGACGTCACAAATGTTTGTATGTATGATTACACTTCACGTGGGATGCTTTCTATAAATAACCATTGACAACATAGACAAATGAAAGCACAACACAGTTTCTGTGCAAATAGGTTTTAACATTTTGTAAATCTCTTTTTTATTGTTTTATAAAAGACATTGATATGGTGATAAGTTTTATTTTTAATGGTGTAGTGTAGTGACAATGATTTTTGTAAATATTTTTGGATATACTGTAGACTTGTGTTTTTTGCACTGTAATGTTTGGTTTTAGGAACTTTTTCTTCAAGGTAACTAGGTAACCATTGTGTGCACTTTTCTTTTTTTGGTAATAATTTTGAAGCTATGTCCTTTAGAATTTAAGTTTATATTTTTTCTTTTTTCATGGTCAGAAAAGACAAAGATGTAGTCAAAAAAATTTAACAAAGATTAATAAATCCCTATTTGGTTTTCTTTGGTGAATAAAACTAAAAATAAACTTACATTAAACCTGCAATTTATCACAATACACAGAATTGGCTATGGGTAATTGAGCAAATAGGTTTATCAAGTGCAATCAGCAATTACTCACTGATATGGAATTCCACTTTTGTTTTCTAGTAATGGCCATTTGATAGGCCTTGTGTACTCTGTTTTGTTTCTAACTTAATTATGATAGTTCAGAATTTATTTGAAACTTAAGTGAAAATAAATAATGAAAAACGAATATTTCAAAGTGCAATCCTTTCTTCATCCTGACACAAAATTTTATTATTATTTAGTCATAGTGTCAAGTTATTACAATCATAGTTCATTTTAATTAAAAAATATAACAAAATTCCTTTTTTTGATCCTCAGTGATCAAAACCATCATGGATTACAGATGTTGTTTCCATGTACGTGAATGCTAATAGAGACTTTATTTACTTGCGTAAAAAACTTGCGTGTCATTTAGGCGGGAATTTTACGACTTATTGGCGCATTCGTCAATGTTTACGAGCCCCTCGACGCCCTTGAGTACTTAGGGAGGGCCACCCTTGATTAAATTCCTTAAATAATGTTTTCTTAGATCTTGCTAAATTAAAACATTTATCTTTGATTATTTCTTTGAATGTGGTGTTGTATTTCTGAACTTTTTCGCGAGGTTCTAGTTGTTGAGGATTGGTTCTAGTTGATGTTTTAACTCAGAAGTTTTAGGGCAGTGGACGAAAAAAAAACTGTGCACCAAGAACTTTGTGCTACGACAGCGCACGGTTACCCTGATGTGTCATCCTTCCTAATAGAAAGCGATCATCGCGATCATTTGTTCATTAAAACCGCCCCCGGTTTTAATGCCCTCTATCGGCGACGACGCGTTCGGTTTTGCCCAAAAGTCGGTCGTATTTTCGCGCGATGACCGCTATGTTTTAGACCGAAGTCTGAGATCGCAACTCAAGTTGCTATGACTAAGTTGGAGCCGTCTGAGATTCTTATTTTAAATGTTTTTTTTTTTGTGTCGTGTAGTGCTGCTGGCGAGTTGGCGAGATGCACACAGCCACTGCAGATGGGCAGTTCCGGAGTACCAACGGCGCAACACACGGACGTGACAAGGTCGCAATATTGGATGCTGGCTCTCAATATGGGAAGGTAATTAATTATGAGTTACTGATGAAGGTCGGCACGCGGTGGGTGCCTGATGACGGATGTCGCAACTGAAGCAGGACTAAACAAGAAGCAGCAGGACAACAAAGGCTAAAAAAAAACGTGGACTAAAATGAAGGACTTTTAATTGACATGTAGTATTAATCTTTGAACGCCAGAGCATAAACGCATCGTCGTGCCCCCGACGCCAAGCCACAAATTCGTCGTACTTTTTGTCACAAGTTTGTGACGTTTGGCGTACAGGACACGCGCTTGCTTGTCATGTATACATGACAATGGCGTTCAAAATGTTAATAAGCACATGTTTTGATGTTTAGTCTAGACCTATATTTGGGATTTAAGTAATACTTACCACCGATGCTGTAATTAACTTGGCCACCTACTTGGGTGCAAACAGCTAAGAAGTTCTCGTCGACTCGAAAAGAAAAAAAGGCTGAATTCTTATGACCTTGACATTAATTATGACATCAATTTTTAGATTTTCTAACTGAAATAAGGTAGATATTTTTTTGCTCGTCCAACGCTTATCCTACAGACACCAGCACACCAAGCAACCCGAAACTGTCAAATTTTCCCAAACAACCTTGAACCTAATGTTTCAGCGATGAAGTTGAAAATCTATTAAAGAAAGGGGAATGCCGATTTTAGGCCTTGCGATGCCCAAGAAATTTAATTTAGTAAAAAAAATATGTAAATTTTACGTAATTAACTCTTCTATTCACGACGCGATACAAGTCAGTAACATATTTTAATAAATAATTAATATTGAAACGATACAACGAAATAAACAGACATTTGCTAGGTTGCCAATTTAAAATCCGGGAAAAAATAAAGATTGTTGCAAAACATTGATTTGACATTTACACATATTGTACTTTATTTATTTGTCCTTTTATTTATAGAAGTCCCAATGCATTTGATGTTACTTGTGGGCACTCAGGGCCTAAATCACTATGGCGGCTTGGCATCCCCCTTTGTCAGATTGTTGTAGTTTGATGTGCTGGCGTCTATACATAACACGTTTCTTTCTCAAAAAGGACTAGACACATTTATCTCTAGAAACAGTGCAAATCTGCAAGTCATGAAAATTCAGCGCGTACATTTCAAAGCACCACGCAGTCCGCATGAAAAATATTTCCGCGTTTTTATAACATCTTGATATCTTATAACATGTTGATCTTATAAATAATAATAATATTTTTTTTATATAAATATTTAAAAATGTAATTAATATGTGACATAAAATAAATAAATGGAATAGTAATAAGTTTATTGTAACAGAAACTTACGTAAATTTAAACTTACGTTAATGATTCAATATTACCCCCCGATACCCTACTATGACGTGCTAATGCCATCCAATTCCGACGATGTAAAAGGGATAGTGCTATACGCTATGTATAGCTCCGTCTCTCTCTTGTAGCAGAATCTCGATCGTTTAAGTCTTCATAGTACAGTCCCTGAACATTGCTATCGTATTTTATAAGGTCAGTGTCAATCAATTATCTAAAGTCACATTTCATAACTTTACAGTCCTATGCGATAAGATGTCCGCAAATAAATCTACTTACCTTTGACATAATTATCTAAAGCAGTTTCGTAATAATTAGTTGAAGTTTTGCTTAGAAATAGAATGAGTGAGATAATAATAATTCAATTACATATTCTAAATTGATCTAATTAGAAGTTTACATGAACAGTAATTTACTAGCGAAACTCGTAATTTACATGTAAGTACCTATTCTTTAATTAAGGAAACAGAAAAAACCGGCCAAGTGCGAGTCGGACTCGCACACGAAGGGTTTCGTACCATGAGCACGTTTCTTATGTGGGAGCTCCCTTTAATTTCTAATTTAATTTTCATATTTTTTTGTTATAGCGGCAACAATAAAATACACTGTAAAAATGTCAAAAGTCTACCTATTACGGTTATTGAGAGACAGCCCGCTGACAGACAGACGGACAGCGGAGGCTTAGTAATAGGGTCCCGTTGGTTACCCTTCGGGTACGGAACCGTAAAAACTGATACAAAGTTCCAGAAGTTTAAGTAAACTCAAAGTCGTGCGTGCCGTAGTCGCGGTAATGTCGTAAAATAAAAACGTCGGTCGGCACTTCATCGGTTTCTCATTATTAAGTTTCGTTCATTCATGAAACGTATTAAATCAAAGTAGGTACTAATTAAATTAAATCACACCATGGCGTCGTAATAAGGTATGTGACAAGTATGAGAAATTTAAATGAATGAATACTTATTTGATAGATGTTATTAAAACATTCCGATTTGTGAAAAAATTAACAAAATTGGTCGAAAAACATAGAAGTTATACATTTCAATAAAAAAAGAATAACTTCAAGTTATTTTTCTGTCCTTGTGACACAATGTCATTTGTACTGGACGGCTTCAAATCAATATGGCGGGACTTATGAGTGACGTCACACACAATTAGTGCTGTATCTGTTTATTACTGATTTTAAAACGCTGACAACACCGTTTTTTTTTTTGAGATTTTTATGTGCGTCTTGTCTGCTCTCTAGGTTTTGTGGAATGTAATAAAAAAAATCCAATCAAATACCCTATTACACACCTCATCGAATGAACAAAATACACAGAATATTCTCCATAATGGACTGGATTTGGTTATCAATAGGCTGGCCTCTTTTAACTTAGATATTATTGACGAAATGTGGGTGTACTATAATTAGTACACCTCTGCTTAACCTTAGATTTTAGCTTTGGTTTAAGGGAAAAGCGTCGTGATAGAATAGAAATAATAATTGAAAATCATAAATACATAACAAATTACTGTAGGAACTTAAAAAAATATCTCGGACTTTTACAAACAAACTTTGGATGGATTTGACAGAGAAGGAGAAAAGATACACCTACGTATCTTTTTAAGGTTCCGTACCCAAAGAGTAAAACGGGACCCTGTTACTAAGACTCCGCTGTCCGTCCGTCACCAGGCTGTATCTCATGAACCGTGATAGTTAGACAGTTGAAATTTTCACAGATGATTTGTTTCTGTTGCCGCTTTAACAACATATACTAAAAAAAAAACAGAATAAAATAAATATTTAAAGGGGCTCCCATACAACAGACATGATTTTTTTGCCGTTTTTATAGATAATGGTACGGAACCCTTCGTGCGCGAGTCCGACTCGCTCTTGGCCGGTTTTTCAAAGATTGTCTACTAAAGTAATATCTACTTTTCTGACTCCTATATATATTCTATTGTTACCTTGTACTCCAACAGTACTGAGCGACAAAATGGCGCTCGTATGATGCTAAGTTCAACTATTTTAATCAATTTTCACAGGTAATAGACCGTCGCATCCGCGAGCTATGCGTGGAGTCGGATATCCTTCCACTGGATACGCCAGCGTACCTCCTGAAGGAGACGGGGTACCGCGCCATCGTCATATCCGGCGGACCTAACTCCGTGTATGCCGAGGATGCGCCGAGATACGACTCTGATATATTCAAGATCGGTCTGCCTGTCTTAGGTATGTTGGTTTTATTGTACTGTAGGTTTACCGAGAATGTTCGATCCCGAGATCCCAAATTACGGCTCTTTTTGCCCGACAGCCGCGACTGAGCCCAAAAATTTGCAAAAAAAAGTATAACTGTTTAGTTTTTAATTACTTTTTTTTACCAGTAGTAACTTAAGGAAAGCCTCTTGTTTGTTACACACTTTTCTAGCTTTGTCTGTGTTCTTTATAGGTTCATACAGTATTTGTAGCGAAAAAGTTATTCAAGTGACAGGCAAGTAGTCCCTACAATAACTTTTTCGCTACAAACACATATTTTCACTATAGAAATTTATAAGTCCTCCATTACTTTAAAATAAGACAAAATATGAAAAATTATTGAAACAATATATTATTATTATTTATTTAATATTTTTTTCAAAAATTTAAATTAGCCGTCCATTTTAAATCTAGCGAACATAAATTTGATTAATTACCTTTAATTATAGCTCTAACCCAGATAAACAAAATAACTGTCGACATTTATTTTTTATTCCAATATAATTTCTCGTTCAAACTTATCGCAGTAATGGGACTGTTTGTATGTGTGCGTGTTGACAAGAATCCGGTTCCAATTAAATATTAGCCACTTCGTGTGACCGCGGTCGCGTGTTTTAATAGCCGTGTTTTGTTTATTGTGTTGTATTTCATGCAATTATTTGCCTTTGGACCTTTTGAACACGGGTAGATCTGCGTGGAAATGCAAACTTAGCGTGGATAATGAAAGGTTTGCCTTTGCAAGTACTCGAATCCTGCTCAGAGTTAAGCTTTGAACCAACTTGGAATCTTTTCAAGGCACACAAAAATTACTAAGGCTTTTTCAACACACTTACTCGCACACACTTACCCCACCACTCTTCGGGTTTTCGCACTAGTGCGGAAAAATCGTCGGCCAGCACTCCCGCCTATTCAACTGATTATATTTATAACTAGCTTTTGCCTGCGACTTCGTAAGCACACATCCCATTTTTGGTCGTTCCCGTATAGCCTATACTATAACCTTCCTCATGAATGTCGCTATCATATAAAAAAAATATTTTCCAAATCCGAGTAGAAGTTCCAGAGATTAGTGCATTCAAACAAAAAAACAAACTATTCAGCTTTATTATATTGGTATAGACGATACAAGGTTGGTCGCCGGGCAGCATCCACTGCAAGCCGGTCAGCCCTCACAAATATTCAACTGATTGAAACTGAAATATTTAAATAATTATATGTTTAAGAAATATTATTCTATTTTTCGAGTTAGTGTTTTGTGAAACGTGGTTTGATAACCGTAAACATTTGTCATTGCAGTCTATCGGCTCCATATTGGCCTCCCCTTTTTTTTTTTTTTTTAAGGATGGGAAATCATCAAATGACTTCTTCCGCTCTGGGTGGAGCGGAAGGGCGTGTCAGACTCTTACTGACTATAACCCATCCGTGTTCCTTCACCGCGGCCCTGGAACGCAAAGGGCTTCCTTTGCGTTCCAGGGCCGCGGTGACTCTTTCGAACAAATTCCGCAACCCTGGCAGGCTCTGGCCCTAGCGGGCCCCGTCTTCTATGCTGACATCTCTTTGAGGCGCGCGTGAAACACAACGCGCCATCGACCCGGGCCTGGCGGTGATCGGACAGCGAGCCACCCAACGCTCGCCGTCCGCAGGCCCGCGCCTACGGTGGCCGGGGATCGCCCTGCGACTCCCGACGCCCGGGGCGTCTTCTCCTGTTGCGGCGGTTGGGGCGAAGGCCTTGCCTTTCCCTCGCGCGGCCCGCCTCCTCCTTCGCTAGCATTACTGCTTCGCAGAAGGAGGTGACCGCTTCCCAAGCCTCCTCGCTCCGGACCATGGATTCAACCAGGGCCGGACGCGAGAGGTTGCCGCCGCCGATCGCCTCGACGAGGACACGGCGGTGCTCCGCCCAAGCAGAGCAGACCTCCACCGTATGCTCCACCGTGTCCTCCGGGCGATCCTCACAGTGCTGACACCCGGGCGTGTCCTCCCGCTTAATCCGAAACAGGTACCTCCCAAAACAGCCGTGTCCGGTGAGTACCTGCGTCAGGCGGAAGGTAAGGACGCCGTGGCGCCTCTCCAGCCACTCCTCAAAGAGGGGCCGTTACCGCCGCAATAGTGGCGTGCCCAATATTGGCCTCCCCTAGTTTGCCCTTTACCTACATCCAATTTTGTATCGTCTTGTTGCATTAAGTCCGCCCATTGTACATTAAGTTTAAATAAATATTTTTTTTTTTTGTGGTGCAGGAATATGCTACGGCATGCAGATGCTGAACAAAGAGTTCGGTGGCTCGGTGCTGCGGAAGGAGGCCCGCGAGGACGGACAGTACGAGGTGGAGGTCGAGACCACGTGCCCCTTGTTCAAGTGAGTTTACTACCCATTTATTTATTTTTTATTTGAGATGAGTTTGCTCTTGACTCTAGTCTAATGAAATAAAATGCGTGGACATTCTTTGTGTTACTCGGAAGTCGGATTCATAGAGGCTAGGTTAGTTTTCGGACTTCAAATTGCGAACAGAACAATCAGACGAAAATTTTCGTACGGTCTGGGATCACTCAATAAATAGATTATAATCTACTAGCTGTCGCCCGCGGCTCTGTCCGCGTGAATGTCGAAAATTATACTCCCGGGATAAAAGTATCCTATGTGTTATTCCAGACTATAATAAACCTCTGTGCGAAATTTCATCAAGACCCGTTCAGCCGTTCTGACCATCCATCCAAACGTCCAAACTGGTTGCGGAATTTGTTCAAAAGAGTCACCGCGACCCTGGAACGCAAAAGGCTTTTGAAGGAACATGGATGGGTTGTAGTCAGTAAGACTGACACGCCCTTCCGCTCCACCCAGAGCGGAAGAAGTCATTTGATGATTTCACATCCTTAAAAAAAAAAAAAATACAGATATAGATTTAATGAGTGAATGAGTTCCTAGTTAATCCTACAACTTGTATCCTGTAAACCTTTGTGATGCTACGCTGTCATCGTGAAAACAGAATTCAATAAGTGAGTATATAGGCTTTCCATTAAANCCGTTCGGGAAATACAGCTAAACAGTCCCATGTCAAATTCCGCTTTAATCATAATTATATGCCCTGGCCATCACGGCGACCCTGGGATAAGCCTCCATCCAGCAATGTTTGGCTGAACCGAAAAGACAACCTTAACCTTTTGAACGCCATTGTCACGTATACATGACAAGCAAGCGTGTGCCCTGTACGCCAAGCGTCACAAATATGTGAGAAAAGGTACGACGAATTTTTGGCTTGGCGTCGGGGGCACGCCGATGCGTTTACGCTCTGGCGTTTTTTTAACATTCTTTATTTTCTTTACCAGCCGTCTAGAAAAACTTCAGCCAGTACTGCTAACACACGGCGACAGCGTACAGAAGGTAGGCGAGAGGTTCCGCGTCGGCGCGCAGTCTTCCAACAATCTCATCGCCGCCATTTACAACGAGCAGATGCGCTTGTATGGCGTGCAGTTCCACCCTGAGGTAAATACGAGAGGAACCTTCCCCACAGTATTATATACCAACACTCTAGAATAAATCAATCAGGGATTTTATACAACCTCATCCAGTGTCTCTCAGTAGAACCTGAACATAGGAGCATTCATAATAATCTTCAGTTGCTACCGTTTTATATAATTCTTCAACTTATTCGCTCTTTACTTCGTCGTTTTCAACTTGTGGAGAAGCTTGTGGCTAAATAATTACAGCCGCACGGATCGATCTTCAAGGTTAAGCAACGCTTTCTGAGGTTGGTCTGTGGATGACCATCTTAAGATACTGAAATTCCTCCGTGACTCAGAAAGCATGTTAAGCTGTTGGTCCCAGCTGTCATTTGTAGATCAGTCAGAAGCCAGAAAATCTGACTCCAGTCTTGCCAAGAACTACATTGTTACACAGTTAATGGGTTGTGGTACTGGTATTCAGCTGAATCCGGTTTGACTGGAAGCCGATCCCAATATAATTAGGAAAAGGCTAGGCAGATGATGACTTCATCGTTTTCAACTTATCATCTTTTTCGCAGGTTGACCTAACCCCCAAAGGCAAGCAGATGTTGTCAAATTTCCTGTTCGACATCGCCGGCCTGTCGCGCTCTTTCACTCTACGCTCGCGTCGCGACGCTTGCATACACTACATACGGGAGACTGTCGGCGATAATAAAGTTCTTGTGAGTATACTTAACGTATCAACTGGCTAAATGTGGGCGCACTATTCGTATCTGTGTACCCCCGTTCGGGAAATACAGCTAAACAGTCCCATGTCAAATTCCGCTTTAATCATAATTATATGCCCTGGCCATCACGGCGACCCTGGGATAAGCCTCCATCCAGCAATTTTTAGCTGAACCGAAAAGCCAACCTTAACCTTTTGAACGCCATTGTCACGTATACATGCCAAGCAAGCGCTTGCCCTGTACGCTAAACGTCACAAATATGTGACAAAAAGTACGGCGAATTTGTGGCTTGGCGTCGGGGGCACGCCGAAGCGTTTATGCTCAGGCGTTCAAAGATAAACTCAACTGTCCAGTTATTGATCTACCTCCAATTTTAATTAAATGTTTTTGTCAGGTGTTAGTAAGCGGTGGCGTAGACTCCACTGTATGCGCGGCGTTAATTAGAACCGCTCTCCGCGAAGATCAGGTCATCGCCTTACACATTGACAATGGTAAGTTTTAATAAACATTTTATCCTTCAGTATACCTCCATTTTATTGGCATCTGCTGTAGATCATCGTCTTTACTTTAATGCCCAGTTTATTTGGGATCGGCGCAGCATGTCTTGTACTTTTGGCCCGCTATGGCACGCCTGCCGGGGTTGCGGAATTGTCCGAAAGAGTTCCCGGAACGCAAAGGGCATTTTGAAGGGTTTTAGTCAGTAAGGGTCTGACACTCCCTTCCGCTACCCCCAAAGCGGGAGGAGTCATTTGTTGATTCCATCCAAAAGAAAAACCATGTCTTGTACTTCCAAACACCTGTATTTGCCTTCATCTCAGTAAACGATACGTCACCATAGTCCAGCCACCAGTCGTCATCTGCTGCATATAGTTCAGAAATTGAAGGCACCACAAGGTGAGACTTAAAGCTGCTTCAAACATATTTTGGCGATAATTGCATACTTATTCCGAAAACAGAAATAATAACAAAGCTATCCTGAATCAACACCTATTCTTTGACTTTTTATAGTTATTAAAAACGATTCACAATTTATTGTCCGGGTATCAAACCGGGTCCGGGCAATGAACTTTATTGCAACTTTATCTGGCGCTTACCATAGTTTGATTAATAGGTACCCATGCCTAAGATGAACGAAGAATTTAGTTTATTTGGTAACAATCCGATTCATCTTAAGACGCAGTTTAGATAACTTTTTAACTGACTTCAAAAAAAGGAGGAGGTTCTCAATTCGTCGGAACCTATTTTTTTTTATGTTAATTCCCCGAAAAACGAGAAACCAACAAAAAACACCGACTGCCGAAATCAAAGTTATTTTATACTTTTTAGTGTTTTTATTTGGAAGTCGGTTGTACTTTTTTGTAAAAAGTTTTTTGTATGACAGTGACGATATATTTTGACTCATAATAACAAAGGGGCTTTGCTTTCTTAAAGAACGGAAAAAAATACTGGATACAGTTCTGTCGTTCCACAACAAATGATTTGTTTTTTAGTGTCAAACAATGTCAAATTCTTGAATAAAACTCTTTCTGTTTTCTTCACATCACTTGGCGTCTTTCCAAAATCGTGCTTTTATCAATCAGCCATACACTTTGAATATTTTGAATGAATGGTTTTAAATGAAGACTGCTACGTAGATCTAGTGTTGCAAGCACTACAGCCCAGAATGCCCTGGTTAGACAGACAAAGTGTTATTGGGTTTTTCATCCGGGATTTCCAAGTAGCTTCCCGAAGTCTGGTGCCCAGTTGACGGAAATAGGCTAGCCCCATGGAACTTAAATATTAACTTATTATGAATGACTTTTACTATGGGCCCCACTAAAATCACGAAAATTTTCCCATACGCCATGTGCGCATAACTCGACAATATGTACTGAACAGCTGGTTTTTTTTTTCGCCATTTCTCGGTTGGTCCACTAGCAAAAGTTGTTCAAATGATTATGATTATTCTGTTACACGTTGTAGGCACACTTGCCTAACCGTTCAGGGAGTAACGGGTTGATAATATGTTGTTTGATTCGCAGGTTTCATGCGTAAGAACGAGAGCGCTAAAGTAGAGAGGTGTCTCAGAGAGCTTGGCGTGCGTCTACATGTTGTCAATGCGGCTCACCAGGTACGCTACATTATTTATTTACTTGGTGCAAAAAGGTTCAATGGCGGATTTAAGACTACTTTTCCACCAGGGATGTGCGAGGATGTGTAGCGAGGGATGTGTTTGTTAACCCTTTGAACGCCATTGTCACGTATAAATGACAAGCAAGCGCGTGCCCTGTACGCCAAACGTCACAAATATGTGACAAAAAGTACGACTAATTTGTGGCTTGGCGTCGGGGGCACGCCGATGCGTTTATGCTCTGGCGTTCAAAAGGTTAAGAATCAATCGAATCGCTTCGTTTACCTAGCCTCGCTCAGCGCAAGCGTTGCTATTGGTTCTTAACAATAACATCCCTCGCTAACCCTTCTTCTTCTCTGGCGTTCAAAAGGTTAATGCTATGTGATATTTGTTCTCAGTTCCGACAAGGCAGCACGGTGGTGCGCGAGGCGGGCGGACGGTCCCGCACGACGCCGCTGCTGTGCCACACCAGCGCGCCCGAGGACAAGCGCAAGATCATCGGCGACGTCTTCATCCGCATCGCCGAGCAGGCTGTGCACGATCTGAACCTGCAGTGAGTAATCTAACCCGTGCAGTTCCCTCGAGGCAGCACAGTTTGCAACAACACTAAAAATGTAGGTGTACTATGCACACCTCCGCCATTTGACTAATACAGTCATCGGCTGAAAGACCCTCCCTTCACCCTCTCGATTATATCATACTAGCTGCCACCTGCATGAATGTCGAAAATTATCCCAAGAGAACATACTCCCAGATAAAAACTCTCCTATGTCCTTTCCCGGGACTCAAACAATCTCTATACCAAATTTCATCTAAATCGGTCCAGCCGTTTGCGCGTAAAGAAGTAACAAACACACACACACAGAAACTTTCGCCTTTATAATATGAGTGTGATTAGTGTGAAGTGTGATTCTCAAGGTATTACAGTATTATATAAAGTCCCTGTCTTGTTCCCAGGGAAGACCAAGTCCTCCTAGGCCAGGGCACGCTGCGGCCGGACCTCATCGAGTCTGCGTCGGCGCTGTGCTCCAACAACGCGGCCACCATCAAGACGCACCACAACGACACGGAGCTGGTGCGGGCGCTGCGAGCGCGCGGTCGAGTCGTCGAGCCTCTGCGCGACTTTCACAAGGACGAGGTAGGCTATCGCTGCTGATACTACAGCAGTCTAGGAAGACAAGTGTTTTGTTTCAGTTGGCTATTCAAGGGCAAGCTACCCTTGGATAGCCGGCCTTAGTGCAGTCAGGATCGACAGCTTCAAGCTGCGACTGCTCTAGGCGGTCAGCAGAACGATGAAATTTCGTCAAGCAGTAGCCATGCATGCACTGACTCCTCGAGTCGTCGCCTGCTCTCGCGCAGCTCCCCCTCCGCCCCCCGCCTGCCTGACTGATCTATCATTTGAAACCGACTGCTGCAGCAGTTATCAACGGCAGCTTCAAGCTTTAACTATAAAGTATAGAATAACTTTCATTTCGGAAGTCGGTGTTAAAAACGGAGAAACAACCAACTTTCGGAATTAAAGTTATTTACGACTACTTTGTAGTGTTTTTGTTATTTGGAAGTCGGTTGTGTTTTTTTGTCAAAAAGTTTTTTATTTCTTAACACTGTAAAGTTACAGGAAAGCAAAATACACAATTCCATTTATTTTGATGACATAGTTTTTCTAGCTATTTTTATTTAAAAACTACCGAACCGATTTTGATGAAATTTCTATGGGACCAATCGGAAGGTACATACTTACACATAATAATGTTTCAAATCGGTTCATAAATGACGGAGTTATGAGGTAAACAACATGAAAAAAATACAACCGAATCGAGAACCCTCCTCCTAAATCGGTTGAAAATCGTATAACATGTGACGAGCTCAAAAGACGTGGTTCCAAATTCAAACGACACCACTGGAACGTGGTGTGATTTGAATTTGGAACCACAACTAAACATTCGTACAACTACTGTGACCGCGAGACCTGCACCTCACAGCGGGTGTCTCGGGAGTTAATTCAGGCATCCTTCATTACGGTCGGGATTCAATAAGACACTGCCTTATCCCCTCGATGTATAATCTACTGTTCCAATACTGATCCCTGTTCATAACTGGAATGCTTGTCTGCGCAGGTCCGCGCACTGGGCTTGGAGCTAGGTCTGCCGCCGGCGCTGGTAGAAAGGCAACCGTTCCCGGGGCCCGGCCTGGCCGTGCGCGTGCTGTGCCAGGAGGAGCCCTACGCCGAGCGAGACTTCGCCGAGACACAGGTAACAGTCACCAACAGATCTTCCAGGAAAACAACGTGCTTCAGTAATCATCGGCCATCTTCGGAAACACGAACGATCATGAGATCTGTTCCTCAGTGACCGTCAATCTGGCTTTCGCCGGGGACGGTCAACTGGCGATCTTCTTGTGTATGCCACGCACTGCTGGGGCGAAGCCATCGAGAAACACGGCGAAGCACTTGCTGTATCGCTTGATAGCAAGAAGGCCTTTGACAGGGTCTAGCATGCAAGTCTACTCTCTGTTGGGATGGCTCAGCTAAATACCAACTTGCCGCGCTTGACTCGGCTTGGCTCATCGCCGCAAGGTTGCCTGCATGTCGCTCTTCTACAGATTGTACTTCGGGGAGAGTGTCCAGGAACTCCACGACCTCATCCCACCGGCCCCCTTCTACCATCTAGATGCTCTGCAAGTTACCATCCCTACCTTGTTGCTATTCCACCAATTCGCACTAAACGTTACCAAACGTTTTTCATAATGCACACAGCAAAGGAGTGGAAGTCTCTGCCTTTTTTTTTTAAGGATGGGAAATCATCAAATGACTTCTTTCGCTCTGGGTGGAGCGGAAGGGCGTGTCAGACTCTTACTGACTAAAACCCATCCGTGTTCCTTCTAAAGCCCTATGCGTTCCAGGGCCGCGGTGACTTTCGAATAAATTCCGCAACGGAACTCTCTGCCTGCGTTTGTGTTTCCGCATACAATCTTAATCTATTCAAAATTAGAGTGAACAGGCTTTTTCTGGGTAAGCTCACTCCATCGTCGACTTTGTGTCTGGCATCTATGATCTTGACTAGAGTCAAGAGCAAACCCAAATTAAATAAACAAAAAATAAAAAAAAGATCTTGTCACAGAATGACATACATATCTTACCACAAAGATCGAAAATCATTGAGCAAAGCAAAAAACAGCAACAACCGCATCTTGAATTTCACGTCGCGGCACTTAAGAAAACAGCCACAACGCGCTGTGGCAATGAAGAGAAACCATGACGCGTTCTTGACCCTTATTGATGCAAATACATCATACGCCCAAACCCATACAAAACATAGGTAATGAAACAAAGTTTCATTAAGTTCATAATAACACACCTCCGCAGGTCATAGTAAAGATAATGGTGGAATACGCGTCAATGTGCTTGAAGTCGCACGCGCTGCTGGGCCGCGTGGCCAATGCCAGCACGGCGGCCGAGCAGGCGGAGCTCAAGCGCATCTCGTCCAAGTCGCCCGTGGCCGCCACGCTGCTGCCGCTCCGCTCTGTTGGAGTACAAGGTACGGTACACCAGGGTACACTTTAGAGCTATCGTAGTATATCTCGCAAAGCTTCGATTTCGACGGACGGGCCCACACGAACAAATGCGACGACGCAACGCAAGGCACTGCTCTTCGACGACGCACTCCGACTTAGCAGGGTGTGTCAGTCTTTAAACAACAATGGAGTCTGCCGACGCTGCGTTGCCGCTCCAACGACACAGCGCAGCTCACAGCAGTTCTTTTAATCCCACCCAGATAAACATAATCCTCAGCTGTTCTCATCCAGCTTCTAACCACTATGTGTGTCTTATACCAGGTTGGGTACTTTGTCTACACAAAGCAAAAACAAAAAAATAGATGTCCTAAGTATATTAATTTTATTTAAAACGAATATCGTAAAAGGGTACTTGACTCAAAAAATCTGATTAGTCTGTCAGATAGATTTCCAAAAAATATTGGACACATATTTTGTCTTTTGTCACATTAACAAAAACTTAAGACTATACAGTGCGTTGAAAACTCGTAAGACGTCACTTACCAGTACACTTTTTACTGGAAAGTGACGTTACAAGCCCCCACTCCTTATCTTTGATGCGTTTTATCTTCGTAGTTTTTCATTGATTTGATGAAATTAAAATACGAATCCAATCTTTTCGATAATTTAACATCAATAGTTTTTTTTTTAACCCAGATAACGTCCCTATTGCAAAATTAAAATAAAATTTTGTGTTTTGTAGGTGACGGTAGAACATACAGTTACGCGGTGGCTCTCTCGACGGAGCGCTACCCGCCCGACTGGAAGGACATGCACTACCTCGCCAAACTCATACCACGCGTATGCCACAATGTAAACAGGTTCGTTACAACAATCTGTCAAATTTCTTAAATAGATTTTCAACTTAATCGCCAATAACATTAGCACATCAGGCTACAACAATCTGTCAAACTTCTTTAATAGATATTCAACTTTATGACCAAAAACATTAGGTTCAAGGTTGATTGGAAAATTTTTACAGTTTCGGGTAGCTTGATGTGCTGGCGTCTGTACTGCTCTCGAAATCATTGAAAACGCAGTCATAATGCTTTTTAGAAAACTGGATAGTCCTTGCTAAAAGTAAAGTCTTAGACGACCCATATAAAAAAACCTTTATTAGAGACAAACATAAAATTATGTTATATAGGTTGTGTCTTGTCTAAAAGCATGGAACCTAAAAGGGTTCATAGGTATTCAACGGCGGAGAGGAAATCTTATATATGAGATTTCCTAAGCTAAGATATATAAGATTTTGAACGCCAGAGCATAAACGCATCGGTGTGCTCCCGACGCTAAACCACAAATTCGCCGTTTTTTTCGGCTCTAGCCGACGCGCGACGGTGGTGTGTTGGGCAGTTTTTCATTTGTCGGCTATGACCGTGGCGGTCGAATAGTTAAGCTTTTGAAAATTTAATTATTATTTCATATAGCGTTGATGTTATTTATTAGCTTATTATAATAATTACTTCTTCAGGGTTTGCTACGCTTTCGGAGGCATAATCAAGGAGCAAGTGACAGACATCACGCCTACCTTTCTCACACAACAAGTTATCTCAACTCTACGCCAGGCGGACGATCTTGCCACACAGGTATAGTTATCAATCCTAATACATATTAAATTCGCTATTTTCGCGATTTCAGTTTTGGTCCCATAGTAGAAGTTGTTCATAATGATGAGTACAATGACCCCTTAAGAGGTATTGCGTTTATTCTGTTACACGTTTTATAAAATCGTTTTGTCAATTTAATCTCATCCCCAGGTGTTAGTATCGAGCGGCTACGCGTCCCGCATCGCGCAGATGCCGGTGGTGATGATCCCCATCCACTTCGACCGCGACGCGGCCGTGCGCGCGGCGTCGTGCCAGCGCTCGCTCGTGCTGCGCCCCTTCATCACGTCCGACTTCATGACCGGCATCGCCGCGCTGCCGGGCTCGGATGCTATGCCGCAGGATGTGAGTACAGCACTATCTTATCTACTTACTTAGATGTATAATAGTAAGCTTGGAAAACGCCGCGCTGACAGCTGCTAGAGGCGTCATTGCTAATAATATTCTGCCCCGCACAATGTGCATTGAGCACAGGTTTAGGCTGCCATAACTATGGTCGGAAATACAATCTCTAGCAGCGGCCTCCGACACTTCTAGTTCTAAGATGCTCATGAGGCTGGCACGGGAACGAGGGGATGGGCATGAAACAGAGAGACGTGGGCGAAGTCGGGCTGTGGATGATGGTGATGAAGATGCTTTTGGCATACCACTGTAAGCAGTTGTTATGTTTGGAATCTAATGATACGTGTTTCCCAACAGGTCGTGGACAGGATGCGCAAGGAGCTGCTGAGCGTGCCGGGCATCTCGCGCGTGTTGTACGACCTGACGCCCAAGCCGCCCGCCACCACCGAGTGGGAATGATCGCGTCGCCACTAACACTTTTATATATTTTTTTACTGAACGAACGCACCCACGGGCAGTGGCCGCCGCCATATTGTTTTATTTCATGCAAGGCAACGACTCGGCTATACGGAAACACATCGTTATAGGAAATAACTCACGGGAAGCTTCTTGACTTATGCTATCGATATTCAAGTGCCTAATTAGTGCGGTATCGATCTCGCTTATTGCCATTTCTGTTTCCCAATACTCCCCGCAAATACTACCTCCTCACGAAATGCTAATTCACGAGATTGATTTATCCCACGACTGCTGTTAATTTTTAACTTTTTAAACTGTCGTTACTATCGGGCTGTCGCCCTATACATGACTATTTTATACGAATTTTCTGTTAAACATAACGTTGATTTTATTTTGTTATTAGTGTTTTAGCTGTATCGAGTTTTCATTTATCATTTCTAAGTTTGAATGGTCGCCCCACTGCCCGGTATAAAGAAGTTTTTGTAAATACATTGGTGTCACATGTTATAATATTAGCTCCACTGATCAGTTTTGTAACATGTAGTAATTTATTGTCAAAGGCTGTGTAAAAATTTATAAAAAAGCCCACAATTATTCCGCGCGACTAAGATTGTTATAAATGGATCTTGTATGAAATCGAAGACACATTGTGTTTTATGGAATGGTTCAGTGTTATTGACTGGAAGTTTCATAATAAAAATTATATTATGCTTTATTTTCATATTGGATTTTATTTCAAAACCTTTATCACAATTTCATATAAATATTATAAAATAACACGAGAAATAAACAATACAAAGTCAGTCAGGATTTAAAAATATGTAATTTTTATAAAAAGCCTTAACTATCAGGCACCAACAAGTTAATATTCTTGCCAGATGAAACCTGTCCTCCTATGAAGGTTTCTTCTTCACCTCTGATGGATAGGCCCTCAGAAAGGGCCACTTTCTTTTCCCTCATCATTGGTGCTTTCACCCAGCGAGAGCTACGGCAGTTACTACAAGGATGGAGGGGTATAAGTTCCAAGGAGACAGTTCTATTATTACAATCGGCACATTTGAAGAACCTCTTGAAAGAGTCCAAGACTTTTAGAGGATGCCGTTCATCCTTACATATCTGTGCTGCTGAGAAAGCAGTGTACTTGCATTTCACACATCTCACAGCTTTGCAAGCAAGCTTGAAAGTATTCAGCATCTTCTCCTCCATTTGTTCCTTCTTCTCAAGTTTATGGAAATACTTCTCTTGTTCATCATCCTCATGCTCCTTAATCAAGTTCTGGTGAGCTGATGTTGCTTCAAGAATTTTCTTGAACCTCTCAGACATCACGGTCTTGGGTTTCTTCAGTTGTGATCTTGGAGTATCTTCATCATCAGATTGTTTGCCGTCATTCTCATCACTACCAGAGCCATTCAATTTTTCTAGAGCCCTCTTCTTCCCAGCCTGTGTTCCTTTAATATTATTTGGGTCTGCTTTAGCAAGACCTCCATTTTGTTGGATCAATCTGAATGCATTTGCTTTGGCTCGTTCTGCAGACTTTTGGCCATATGTCATGCTTAAATCTATGGTGCCACTGCCTTTGAGCCCAAACGTACCTCCTCTGCTTAGTTTAGGAGAGCTTCCTACTCTTTCAGCCAAGCTCAAGTTTTGCGACTTGGTGTTTTGTGGACTGGAAGTGAGTTTGTTAAGCCTTTCTGTGTCACTAGTTCTTTGTGCTGCAGGACTATGTAGTATACCATTGTTCTTCATGGGGCCTGCCCCCTGTGGAGCTCTGTTCATCATAAACTTGTCTCCTTCAGAGTTATGATACTCACTCAAAGACATCAATCGGTTATTGTCCCTCTCTTTCACTTTGGCAGTGTTGCCAGAGGGTAAAGCAGAATAGGCTTTTCCACCATAAATTACAGTACTTTTACCAAGAACTTTATTTTGTAAGCTAACAAGTCCTTTACCCATGGTGGAAGACTGAAGTTCTTGTCTTCTGGAGTATTGCTGATATTCTTGCTTCACATGATAAATGCACACATCACATTGGCTTAAATTAACAAATGCTGTACATTTCTCACCATTCTTCTTTTTACTCTTGCAAACACCAAGGTCCTTAGACTGTCCCAAGATCATCACTCTGTCAGGATTCTCAACACTGAGACTGGCCTGTTCAGCACTGTTTTGTGATCTATCCAAAACATTTGGATTTAAAACAGCCACAACAGTACCTTCAGGAGTTTTCCATAAGTCATTATAAGCTTTTCGAAATAAGAACATGGAAACTGTCTTGAAATCATCTTTAAGGTCGCACAGAGTCCATATCAAGAACTGGTTACCTTTTGCTGACTTTTTGGCTGCACTTTTTCTCACAATGACACCGCCTATCACCCAGTCTTTAGAAAGATCTTCATTTTCAACATGTCTCTTCACTCGCAACATATTAACAGCCTCTCTGCCTTGCATGCGGTCCAAAAGTGCCGTACTTGATATTAAAGGCTTAGTAATTCTAATACCAAATACTGGATCAGTATAAATGTCCGCAGACTCTTTGTTCTTCTTGGTTTCAGGAGCACAAAATGTATTTTTGTTTACCTGTTCAGCTGGTTTTTTGGTTTTGAAATTATTATTTCTAGCAATTTTGACATCCATGTTGGTTTGTCGTAACCTCGTCTCGAAATCAAGCCTTTTGTCTCTCTGTTCATGTTCTTGGTTGTCCAAAATCTTCTTAACCTCAGAACCATAGTTGCTGTACTTACGCTCAGTGTAATTTCTTTGTTCCTCATCATCTGATGAATCAGTATCGCCATTGTGGATAGCAGAACTCTTAACAGGCTTACTTTCATCAGGTTTCTCTTCGACTTCTACGTTACTGCTACTTGGTTGGAAGATATCAACTTCGCGGATTGAAGCTTCCTTCGTGTCGTCATTTTCAGCCTCGTTTAGGTCAGCACACAGTAGCTCTTCTAATTGTGCAAGTTCATCATTCTCATCCATCGTTTCCTATACTAAAAAAATGTAACTTTTTAGCACAAATCACTGATAAAATGATACTCAGCAAATTGGCGCGAAACTTATACGTAAACAGTTGACACTTTGACAGTGTTGACACTGACAGTACCGTTGGTGGCACCACCGTTTACATTTGACACCTAACAAAACATTCAAAAATGCATCAGCCTAGGAAGACAGATTGGCAACAATAAATCCCTTAATATGAGGGTTCCATATATTTTGTGATACATAACGCAGTCAACTATATAATAAAAATTCAGTTCGTTAAATTTTAAATCTGTGTAGTTGTCTGTCTGAATCTGTGGTTGACAGAACAATATTATTGTGTCTGTCACACTGTCACTGGTGTGTCATACGTTTGTAATTTTGAGAACATTTGAGAATTTCTCAGGTGCCGTGCCGGATTCATACGAAATACTCGAATTATTAAATATTCTGCGCGTTTCAACAAACCATCTATTAACAAGCCAAGACAAGAACATTGCAGAGTTATTAATCATAATGGCGGGTATGTAATTCGTACTTTACCGGGTATCTGTCCATGTTTGTTTGCTCATGCTAAGTTATTTTGCGATACGGTACTACATTATTTCAATGTTTAGACAATCAAGGGACACCGGCAGCCAATAGTCCAGGAAAAGATGAGGCGCCAAAACAGACTGAGCCCAAAGAGGATGCACCTAAAGAGGGTGCTGGAAGTACTAATGAGCCAGTTGCGGAAGGAGTAACGGCAGGATCACCACAGGCAGAGCAAACACCTCCTCCTTCCGAGGAAGAGTGCCAGGAGATCATAATAGTGAATGAGCAGACTCAGGAACTTGACCTGAACCATGGCAGAATTGGGAAAATTGAGAATCTTGAGCCTTTGAAGAACTTAGAGAGGTGAGTCATATTTTCAACTCGTTTTTTGAGTGTTTGCGAGGGACTTTCATTTTTTTAAGCTACGGACAACAAGTTATATGTACTTGTTTTAATCTGTATCTGATGAAATTCTGCATTACAAACACAATATAGGTTAAAAAGTGTCTAAACCTTATCTGTGTTTGACATGGTAAGATGAATGTGTTTTCAAGTAAAGTTTTAACTGTTTTTCAAGATCTTATCAATGTTCCATTGAGTGGATAGATTATGAGTTTGTTCTTGGGCAGGTCTTAATAGTAAATATGCTGTCATTAGTAAAAAAGATGTATCAACACAATATAAAGTAACCGATTTTGGACCTTGAGGTATTTTCTTAATGTCGGAAATCGGTTATTTCGTTTTGTGTAGGTATGTTCTTTTTTCTTATGATGGCAGATCTGTGCTAATTACTTTGAGAATTGATCTTTATTTAATTATAAGCCATTTTTTAAATTAATAATGAATTCAAAAATAGTTCTAATATGCTTGTGTGATGTTGTGGAACAGTTGACTTTTCTGGGGTATATGAAAACTTAAATAACTGTCTCACAGCTAAAATAAACTATCATTATGGCCGCATAACATATAGCAACATAATACCTATTAACTCAACTTTTAAATAAGAAAATTTAATATTAAACAACAAACATTTAACTGTAATGAGCACTTCAAAACACATCAAAACAAATCATCTTAGCCCATGTAATGCAATAAGGAGCATTGCATTACATGGGCTAAGATGATTTGTTTGACCCTGCTACCTCCTGACCCTGATTCCGGAATCATAGTATCATACCATTTGAAACAGGTGTTTCACCTATTCATATTATCATGACTTTATTTCCATATAAGACATGAGATATTTAGTAGCCCTGCTGGCATTGGGTGAAAGTTTATAAAAGGAGTCAGTTTTAAAATATATTCTGCTCTCATAAATATTACTAACTGAAATAGAATTAAAAATTAAAACGTGTAGACACCATAACAATAAAGCCTCAAATTGTTCCATTCCCTTATTGCGCTTTTGCCAGCAGCATTGCCCACATAGGTGTCAAAATGATCCCACAGGAAGCGGTATGTTCCTGTGGGATCATTTAGCTGCTATGAGAAAAAGTGTGTCCTCATCAATGTCATTATTAGTTTAGCAGTAGAGGCATGCACGATTGATCTATAAAGTTAATCATACAGACTACAATTGTTATTTTGTTTAAATAAGACACCCCTTGTTGCATTCTCACTGAATGAATAAAATGAGTGTACATGTCACCGCAAAATTGCAATCGCCGTAAGATTGTAAAATATAGCGTGTAATTGTAAACTATATTTTCTTAATACAACATGGATATATTGTAAAACTATTGAATTTGGTTGGAATTTATTGTATAAAAAACGATTTTTTCAAATAGGTATATCGAGAAATTATAATGGCATAAAGATTTATTACAATCATACGGAGTCTGCAATTTTCCCGATAAACATTGTCAACTAACTATAGGTACCGTAAAACGGGGTGGATAGAAATGCAGGGGTGAATAAAAACGAAACTTCTATTGGCATTTTCACTTAATTGCCAAATTAATTGTTTCTCACAAAGCGTCCATTTAAATATAAAATAATTGTTAATAACTTGGAGTTCTTCATTGCTGCAAACAATATTTAAATAATGTGAAAAATCCAATCAAAGTTTTGTTTTCATTCACCCCGTCATTTCTATTCACCCCGTTTTACCCGGTAGTTGCAAATTGGTAGTTGTGTCCTATAAACAAAGGCATGTGACTGCAATGGATGACATCACACATTACTGTCACTATTTACTGGTCACAAGATAATAATCAATAAAAGGGTCAGTGAACTGCTCCCACCTAATCAGTAATATGATCAATGAATTGTATCTCCCAGGCTGCACGCAAAATACGCGCTTAGTCGTGGAGTTGCGGAAACCAGCCCGAGTTACATACATACATCTCCCAGGCTGGGTTAACAATTAATGTTCTGTCTAAGGTCGATGTTGCGCTTTACGGAACGCGGACGCGGTTTGTTGGTAAAACTACCTATTACTGTTTCTTTGGTTGTGTACTCAAGAAGAGCCTATTTTTAGGGTTCCGTACCTCAAAAGGAAAAAACGGAACCCTTATAGGATCACTTTGTTGTCCGTCTGTCTGTCTGTCAAGACCCTTCATCTCGGGAACGCGTAGAGGTATCGAGTTAAATTAAAACCATAAACTCAAGTCTACAGTCCCTTGAAGCTGTGAAAAAATCAAACTTCTAAGTTAATGTAAAAAACGTATATTTCGACACTCTCAAGGGTCTCAAGGGAATCAAAATATATAGGGTACTTCTACTAGATTCATGAATTGCCAAATGCAAGGAGATAGATCTTAGAGTACAGGAAAAAGTCTGAAAATTGGGAATTTATAGTTTTTTTTTGGTTTATGGTACGGATACCTTCGTGTGAGAGTCCGACTCACACTAGGCCGGTTTTTTTTTGCCTAAACCTGCTATAATTATGTCATGACTCATATCGCAGACTGGGCTTGGATACTTTTAATTCCTCTATTAAAATAATAACAATGATATCTTCGTTTCTAATCCAAATGCGTAACTTCGTCGTTTGTTAGGCTTTAATTGGGGACTTTTACCTAATGAATGTAACACACCAGGTACTATGACGTCCTAATGCCATCCAATTTCGACGATGTAAAAGGGATAGTGCTATACGCTATGTATAGCTTCGTCTCTCTTGGAGCGGAATCTCCATCGTTTTAAGACTTCATAGTGCCTGGAAATAAATAATCGATGCGTCACACATCAAACGAAGTCTCGAATAATCCGATTGGCTGTTTAAAATTCATTCAACCAATCACAGTAGCTAACGCGCCTTCGAAATTTTGTAACGCTCATTAAGCGTTAATTTTTGCTCCAGAAAGAAATCCTTGGCTTCTCTCATTATATATCAGTTACCTAGGCATTTAAGATGACAATTCATACCAATATTGTAAATGCGAAAGTAGCTCTATCTGCCTTTTTATAACGTTTTCACGCCTCAACTGCTGAACTCAATTTAATGATGTTTTGGATAGAAATAGATTGAACTGTGGTTAAAAATATAGGATATCTTTTATCCCGGCAATAAGTTCCCTTGGGACAATTTCAGACTTCTTTGCAAGCGAAGTCGCTGGCAATAGCCAGTACAAAATAAATACATATAATCAAGATCTTCAAAGTAATTGAACTACTCTCGCATCCTCATTGGCCTCAATCTACGTTAATATACGAGTAACTGTGTTAATGGAGAAAAGCAATTCCATTATTAACAATTAATTGCTGCCTATACGTGGCTACTCATCTCTAGGCGGATATTCATTAGTAAATAATTGTATATTGTATTAGTTTAATTAACTAATTGCATTGTCTTTTAGAAACAGTCCTGGAATAATTTATTTCGTCTCGGATACTGCTACTAGCCGTTTGCCGCGATTTCGCCCGTGTAGTGGGCGCAAATTATCCCACGGAATTATACCTTCCATCGGTCGGGATAAAAAACATCCTCCTTTTGAATCCAAATCCAAGGCATGAAAAAAGATGAAAGACATGTCATACTTATTTTCGCATTTATAATATTATTTATTTAAACTTTATGTACAATAGTGGTACATGGGCGGACTTAATGCATCAAGGCATTCTGTACCTGTCAACCTTTGGGTTATAAAGACTACACTGTGGTAGGTGTACAATAAATAAAAATAAGATTTAAAATTGAATTTCAACATTTCGGAAAGATTATACAGATAATATATATATTATATTAGTACGAAATAAAAATATAAAGCACTGACAGTTTTCAGAAATTTAACTTTCCAATAAATTGCTTAAAATTTTGAACGCCATCGTGACTAGCAAGCGCGTGCCCTGTACGCCAAACGTCACAAATATGTGACAAAAAGTTCGGCGAATTTGGGGCTTGGCGTCGGGGGCACGCCGCCGCGCCGATGCGTTTATGCTCTTGCGTTGAAAAGGTTAATTGGGTGTCTCATTCAACTTTATTTACTTATTTTAATTCTTCCATTTTCAGACTATACTTGCGATGGAACCTGATCAAGAAAATCGAGGGTTTGAGCACATTAAGCACACTGGTTGAACTTGAACTGTATGACAATCAGATTGTCGTCATGGAGAATTTGGATGGTCTTGTTAATTTAGAGTAAGTTCTACTCCATGCAGTATATTAGCCTACTTCTAGATTTTGCCTAAGGGTGCACCGACGACCGTGATGATGTGACATCTCACATCAGATTACTTCCATCGAAGTAATCTGCTTGTTACGGACAGCGCTGAGCTGGACCTATCTTTGTTGATATCCTTGAAGAAGTCAGTAGTGGAGGCCCATATCCAACAGTGAATGTCTTGCTGAAATGATGATTATTATATGCCTAAAGGAGAACTCGCAATACAATAGGGCCGCTACTGCACTATTTGGACTTAAATAGCGCTGCGCGGCGTCTATAATGCACTTAGATTAAAGGCCGACTTGAATGCTTTCTTATCTTTGACTTGGAACCACACATACACGGGAACTTGCATTAGTTACCTTTTTTATTTTATTTGAGATGGGTTTGCTCTTGACTGGAAGAAGAAGTGTTGGTCGGCCGATGGCGAGATGGGCGGACGACATTGTTGCCATCGCGGGTAGAACCTGGATGAGGCTGGCGCAGGAGCGTGGGGATTGGCACAAGAGAAAAGAGGCCTATGCTCAGCAGTGGGCGAAGTCGGGCTGTGGATGATGATGATGATGATGATTGCTCTTGACTCTAGTCTAGGTCATAGATGACAGAGACAAAGTCAACGATGGAGCGAGCTTTCCCAGAAGAAGCCTGCCTTCTTCTATTCGTGACAATTGATTCAACTTTTCATATTTTGTCCGACCAGTATGTGACCACTTGGCCGCTCTGTCATTTGCCACATAAAAAACAAGACAAAACTTTTTGTACATTCTTGAAATGAAAACAGCTTTTATTGCAACATTTCCATAACGCGTCATCATCATCATATCAGCCGAAAGACGTCCACTGCTGGACATAGGTCTCTCTCAAGTGTCGCCATAACAGCCGGTCCTGTGCGTCTCGCATCCATCGGCTACCCGCGACCCTCACCGGGTCATCGCGCTACCCTGTGGGAGGCCTTCCAACGCTGCGTCTTCCGGTACGCGGTCGCCGCTCCAGAACTTTTCGATACCATCGACCATCTGTTCTGCGAGCAATGTGCCCACTACCACTTCAGTTTGGCGATCCTTCGGGCCATAACGCGTAGTCATTGGAAAAGGCGATTACGGAAACATCTTTGTTTCCGCCACAACGACACAGATAGAATAGAATACTCTTTATTATGTACACCATATAAGTTACAGAAAATATAGATGAGGAAAACAGTACATAGGGTGACACAATGGACGGTCTTATCGCTAAAAGCGATCTTTTAAAGATCAACCTTTGGATGGATTTTAGAGAGATAAGGAGATGCAGATTTTTAACAAATTTTTTCCCATTTCCAGGATGCTAGACTTATCGTTCAACAGAATCAAAGAGATCAATGGCTTACAGAAGCTGCTGAAATTGAAGAAGCTGTTCATCAGCTCCAATAAACTGTCTGAGATCAAGAACGTCAATCATTTGCCCAAGTTGGAAATGCTTGAATTGGGAGATAATCGGTTGCGGGTAAGTTTGAATACCTTACAAACCCAGACTTCGCACTAAGAATAGAATAGAATAGACAAGGTTTCCATCTCAGCATTTGCTGGGCGTCACACACCTAGAGCTAGTGGCACTACAGTTGAACATATCCTAATGACAAAAAGATTCGTTCTGAAGCGTTCTGTATGGTGGCGGGCGTAAAAGAATAGTACCATCCCATCACTTCCCTTGGGTGTCGTAAGAGTGCAACTAAGGGACTCACCAGAGAATGGGCAGCAGCATTCTCTGTGCATTGCAACAGTTACACTGCGATCGCCAACCCGCTTGCACAGTGTGGCGATTATGGCAAATCCCTCCGTGGACGTCTACTGCTGGAAATAGGCCTCCTCCAAAGGGGGGAGGGATTGCCATAATCGCCACGCTTGGCAGGCACGGAGAATGCTGCTGCCCGTTCTCTGGTGAATCCAATTTCTTGGCAAAGGCCCGTAGCCTCAACCTAGCTCCCCCGTAGCCTTCCAAACACTCTTTTCTTGCGCCATCTCGAACCTGCCTCCGTGGTGCGCGGCCAGGTCAGCCCGCCACACTTTACGGGTCTCGTCGACGCTGTGCATCTCTTAGTACACGTTACGTAGAGACGCCCAGCGTTCATCGTATTCGCCGGCTGCATGCACGATTTTTTAAAACAGTAAAAATATTATTAATCTTTCAGGAAATCAAAAACCTAGAAGGCATGAAAACCCTCAAGCAGCTTTACCTCGGCAAAAACAAAATATCGAAATTACAAAACCTGGAAGAATTAACAAACCTCGAAATATTAGTTCTGCAGAGTAATCGCATAACGAAAATAGAGAATTTGAACGAACTTCGGAATTTGGAGCAGTTGTATATTTCGGAGAATGGAATCTCTGCTATTGAGAATTTGGAAAACCAGGTCAAGTTGCAGACTTTGGATTTGGCTTGCAATAGGATTACTGTCATTGAAAATCTTAGACATATGGCGGACTTGGAAGAACTATGGGTGAGTTTCACTTTTTAACCGATTTAAAAAAAAAGAGAAGGTTCTCAATTCGATTGTATTTTTTTTGTTTGTTACCTCATAACTCGTGTCATTTATGAACCGATTTGAAAAAATATTTTAATATGTGAAAGGATATACTTTCCGATTGGTCCCATAGAAATTTCATCAATATCTGTTCAGTAGTTTGCATGTTAAATCAAAACAGCTGGAAAAAATATGTCATCCAAGTAAACGAAATTGTGTATTTTGCCCTGTGACTTTCCAGTAGTGTTGTTAGGTGTGGGGTAAAAAACTGAAAAAAAACACTACAAGGTATAAACTAACTTTAATTTCTGAAGTCGGTGTTAAAACGAAGAAACAACCCGAAAACACCATATTTTTTTTGTCTAAAAGTTTTTAAGCACGGTATATAGAGATAATAATATAGATATAATGTTTTGTATATTTCGTTGCGGCACAACTCACGATTACGAGGAAATGCTATGAAGCGAGATTTTACCTGGTATTATTGAGAGTTCTGACTCATTGAAGTTAACTGGTTTTCTGGTATTTGTGGTCTTGTAAATATTGTGAAACTAGGAGTCATTAGTACCTAATCAATTCTGTTATAGCATTCTTGTATCACGGTTATGCGAGTCCAGTGAAAATTATTAAGCATAAATATCACACTTCACACTATCACACTAATATTATAAAGGTTTGTGTGTGTGTGTATGTTTGTTACTTCTTCACGCGCAAACGGCTGGACCGATTTAGATGAAATTTGGTATAGAGATTGTTTGAGTCCCGGGAAAGGACATAGGCTTGGAAATGTAAGTAATCGCTAAAGATGCTAAATAAAGGCAATGTATTGTCTTGTGGTCGGGTACCGGATGGAGGTCCCGCTAGTTGCCAGATGGAGGCAATATGATGTGTCATGTGCAGAGATCGAAATAGGTAGACTATATTTACATAATGTTCGTGGAAGTAAGTAACATAGAGTTGATAATACCTCCTGTAAAATCCCGGAATCATAAATGGAATTATGACAGTTAAAACCCGGGATTATAAAACATGAACTGAACTTCGAGTATAGTTACAAATTATTGATTTGAAGAATCAAAAGAAGAAAGAGTTGTGCGAAAACAAAGCTATTTAATTTAACAGTTTTAGTAGGTACAGAACTCTAAAACATAATAAGGTTCTTCAATATAATAATTTTGTTCAAATGTATTCAAAGCAGAAATGTAAGTTGCAATTTCTTAAATCCCGGGATACAATCGTCATGTTTATGATTCCGGAATTTTAGAGGAGCTATTATCAACTCAATGTTACTTACTTCCACGAACATTAGGTAAATATAGTCTACCTATTCCGATCTCTGGTTATGTGTCGAAGTCGGTTACCGGATGTAGGTCCCGCTAATTTGCCGGATGGAGGCAATGTGTGTTGTATGTGACGAAGCTGGGTACCGAACAGAACATTGCATTAAGGCTGATTATGCTGTGCTTAAATAAGCCTTTAATGTTCCCACTGCTGAGACACATGTCTCTTTTTTATGGATAAAAATAGATTGTAATCCTCCACACTTGCACAGTCAGTAACTAGTACTCATAAATACTCGTTGATGTCACATGTTGTCGAATTGTTGGGTCTGAGTCATGCCGTTTTTCCTTACAATATTTTGATGAAAATTCTAGCTTTAAGCAATTTGCGCACACAAAAGAGTGTGAGATTTGACTTAAAATTTATATAAAGGAGCAGTCCAGAAAGCTAAAATTTAAATATTCAACTAACTTTCGCCCGCGTTTTCATACGCGCATGTCCCGTTTCTTCCGTTCCCATAGGTATTTAGGGAAATCCCTCTTAGTGCTCTCCTATGGAGTGTAGGGAAGCTATATGCCAATTTCAGCTTTCTTCCAGCTACGACCAGCAGTTTCAGGTGTACGTTGTCTGTCAGTCACTCAGTAACGGAAGAATGTATATATATATGTCACCGGAAAATGGCAACAGGCAAACGCCGTGAGATTATAAAATATTGCGTGAAATTGTAAACTATATTTTCTAAATAAAACACGGATATATTGGAAACTATTGAATTTGGATGGGATTTATTGTGTACAAAACGATTTATTAATAAATATCGAGAAACTATAATCCAATAAAGATTTGTTACAATCTTACGGAGTCTGAAATTTTCCAGTGACATATATATTGATTTATTACGATCGAATTTCCACCACTGGTTCTACCACACTCATCACAATCATCGTCATCTCCCTGCCCTTATCCCATGTTCATTATTGTTCATGTCTACCATAATACCATGTTTACTAAATCATTCTTCGCCATTCACAGCTAAACGACAACCAGATCCCAGACTGGTCGTCAGTAGACTACCTGAAAGAGAACAAGAAGCTGAGCACGATATACTTGGAGCGCAATCCCCTGGCCGCAGACCCCGCGTACCGCAGGAAACTGAAGCTCACTCTCCCGTCGCTGCAGCAGATCGACGCTACTCTGTGTAGATAAGAATTTCAATTTTCTTCCTTTTTGTAGTGTTGGGGGGTGGTGTAACAAAAAAAACCGGCCAAGTGCGAGTCGGAATCGCGCACGAAGGGTTCCGTACCATTATCTATAAAAACGGCATAAAAACATGTCTGTTGTATGGGAGCCCTCTTAAATATTTATTTTATTCTGTTTTTAGTATTTGTTGTTATAACAATAGAAATACATCATCTGTGAAAATTTCAACTGTCTAACTATCACGGTTCATGACAAACAGCCTGGTGACACACGGACAGAGAGACAAACGGACGTACAGCAGAGTCTTAGTAATAGGGTCCCGTTTTACCCTTTGGGTACGGAACCCTAAAAACAAAATGTGTGAAGACTAAAGAACAAAAAAAACGAAAAATGAAATGCCAGGAACAGCCTTTTGCTATAAATTAGAGCATTTCAGTAGTTAATTTGAATAAAAGCGAGTGAAAGTCATTGCAAATGGGGTTGAGCCGAAAGTACAGACGCCAGCACATCAAGCTACCCGAAACTGTCCAATTTTCTCAATCAACCTTGAACCTTATGCATTGGCGATAATGTTGAAAATGAAATCTATTAAAGAAATTTGACAGACTGCCATTAAATGACTAATGACGAATGATTTGTAACAAATTTTAATTTGTGGGTCATTGCTTCATGGCTCGCGAACTGAACAGAGCAATATAAAATGAGCCATTTTATAGTAAAATCCTATTCATTTACGACTGGTCTCAATAACGTATCTACCTTTAACCAACTGTCAAATTGTTGAAAGGCAGACATGACGTTACAGCTACTGTTGGTAGCTAATTTGACAGTTTGGTTAAAGGTAGATTTTATTTAGACGTTATTGAAACCGGCCGTTAAAGTCACCTTTCTTTTATTATCCTTCTAAAAGCATAGACAGAAGCAGCCCTGAGCTCATGAAAAAAAAAAAAGAATGTTGAGTGTGTTGATGTCATAGTTTTACGAAAAAATAGTCATTTGAAAATTAAAAGAAATATTGAGTTTGTTCTTTTACACGTTGTATACGTGTAAAAGAACAAACTCAATACCTCATAAGGAGTCATTGTACTCGTGAGCAACTTTTAGTAACTTGACGATCCTGTTGGTCGAGTGGTTAGTGAACCGGAGCTCGTGGGTTCGACTTCCACCCAGGACAAATCTTTGTGTGATGAGCATGATCATTTGTTCTGTGTCTGGGTGTAATTTGTCTATAATATGTATGTATTTAGAAATATATAAGTGTCATTATCAGTTGTCTGGTTGCCATAGTACAGGCTCTGCCTAGTTTGGGATCGGATGACCGTGTGTGAGTTGTCCCAGGATATAGTATAGTATAGGACCAAACCCCAAAACATCTGTTCAGTACATTTTGTCAAGTTATGCGCACTTAAATGTATGGGGCAGTCGATTTTTTTTTCGCAATTTCAGTGTTAGTCCCATATTGAAAGTTGTTCATAATGATGAGTACAATGACCCATTAAGAGGTATTGTGTTTATTCTGTTACACGTATTTATTAAAATACAATGTAACACCACCCTTCGTAGTCAATTTGGTATGTAGCAAAGATTTTGCGTTATCGCGTAAAGTCTGTAATTCAAATTGTTTGTGGTAGAATGTTGTTTGTCTATGGTTAGTGTATTTTTATGTAAACACTAGTTTTAGATGTATTATTACCCAGTATTGATATCAGCTGTCACTGTATTAAAGTATTGAATAACTACATTATTTTTATTATTTTATATGTAAGGTTTTTATTTATTTGTGGTTTCAAAATAAAATTTTGTGAACAATTTGCGGTGACTAAAACTTTTAATAATATATTTCGTTGAGAAAAATATTTTTGCGCTTAGGTTACACAAAAAGATTAAAGCCTTTTGATTTAATACTAGATAATGTGAAAATCTCACAGTAGTATATTTTCCTGTAGATTTCATGATCGGTGTTTTAATAAAATGCGTGTCCAAAAGAATAATAATTATAAGTGCCTATATCAAATTGTCCAAATTCAAGTAGAAAAATTGTAGAATGTTACATAATCCCCCAGTTTCTCGAAGGCAAATATTGCGAAATTAAAATGACAAATTGTCAAGCGCCCTTCACCTTCTGTGATTGGCTGTTGACATTTTATTCAACCAATCACAGCAGATTACACGCTTGACAAATTTTTCGTTAAAGAAACTGGGCGTAAGTCCTTTATATCATTGTTAACATTTCAAAAATTGTATAGATAAAATAGAGGTATAATTTTAACGTACGTATTTGAATACGATCAAAATTTTTCATGCATGTTCGTCAAAACTCCTTAAACTAATCAATTCATAATTCTTTAAATTTGTGTTATAATCAGAGGTCGGAATTAGGTAGAGTTATTTATGTACTTACACTGATTTCATACAGCGAAAGAATAAAGTGGATATGCCTCAAATCCCGAGATTAATGTTAAAGAGCAGAAAAATCCCGTGATTTATTAAATAAAAAAGTTATGTACTTTTACACAATTTAAAACACACACGCGCGATTTTGCCACACGCACAACATAGCCTGTGAGAACAAAAGAAAAATTATTATAATTTATTTGTAATATTGTTGGCCATTAGAACTCCCGGGAAGATCCATATTAATATCAACATTTCGATGCAAGTACATAAATAACTCTACCTAATTCCGACTTCTCGTTATAATTATATAATATTTATACATACATATGATAAAACTAATCCTAAGCATTTATAAACCAACTGTACCAAGAAACAAGGATTTGAACCTAGATTTTATACTGGATGTAGTGTATTTATCATTCATATTTTGATGTTGTGGTAGATGACATTTATGGATATGTCACCGGAAAATTGCAAACGCCGTTAGATTGTAAAATATCGCGTGAAATTGTAAACTATTTTTTCTTAATAAGACACGGATATATTGGAAACTATTGAACTTGGATGGGGGTATTTCTTATAAACAAAATGATTAATTCATAATACATCGAGAACTTAAAATCTTATCAAGATTTATTACAATCTTACGGAGTCTGCAATTTCCCGGTGATATATATAAATTAATTATGTATTTTAGCAGTAAAAAGAAGTGGTTTTAGAATAGCTGAACTCATTATAATTTATTCCTTATGTAAAGAGATCGATAATCTTTTAAAACATAGGCGGTTGAAATAAGGGCTTGATTAAAAAAGACAGTACTCCTCGATTGTGGGGAGGCTCCTGTCCCTGGAACTTAATCCACTCGTAGTTTGAAACCTACGAGAAGTAGGGATGCGACGAAGGTAGTTTTTGAAATGTTAAAAAGGGTAAACGATATAATATGTAATAACGTATATAAAAATACTAAAACAGCATTTTACAACCAATATAAATAAAATATTTCATTTTTTGTGCGTTTTTTTTTTTAGGATGGGAAATCAAAAATGACTTCTTCCGCTCTGGGTGGAGCGGAAGGGCGTGTCAGACTCTTACTGACTAAAACCCATCCGTGTTCCTTCTAAAGCCCTTTGCGTTCCAGAGTCGCGGTAATTCCATAAATTTCTTGCGTACCAGTTATTTTAAAACCACACCTTTTGAATAACACTTCACCACCATAAGTTCCTGTATGTCTGTCTGTGTGCCCATAGTTTGTAATAATTTACAATTTATATGTTAACACCTGTCATAGCAGCTTAATGTTAAATGTTAAACAATAAAACATGTTAAACCATTTATTTGGATTTCAAAATGGTAAAATTCTGGGTCATGCTGATTCCCACTCTACTCCAGCCTTCCTTTAACTATTCCAGTGAAGATATAATATTGTTACGAGCTTGGGGTTCGTGACAATAAAAACAGCCGATTAAATAACCAAAATGACACTTTAATTTAACAACACTAATTACAAAAACTTTACACTCACTAATTACAAAACACAACTTCACTACTGATCACTTTAATGGCACTTGAAGATCGCTTCCGAAGTATTCGCTTGTATCGCAAATCCAATACTGACTCGGTCGCGAGCTATGCTGGCCTTATATAGGTCAGTTAATTCCAGAATCTTCTATTGTCGAAACATCTGGAAAGTTCGCCTAAATACCGGTCCCGATTGACCAGATGTCGAGAACCCTGGAAGGTTCTAGCGTAGAAAATACTAGAAGGTACTTGACTCTACTACTTCTGATACTAGCTGGCACTTTCGTCATGTACCCGGCATTAATTCTGGCGCGTAACAGTATTATAAAAATTGAAGATAAATCCTTGATCTGGCGCTTGCACTATATTGCTTGATTCAGGGTTTATCTCCAATTCTAGACAACCTGAGCCAACGCCTCGCAAATCTAGTTCAACTCATGCGTTAAGCCTTCGAAAGGTCCCCGGGCGTCGGGAGTCGCAGGGCGATCCCCGGCCACCGTAGGCGCGGGCCTGCGGACGGCGAGCATTGGGTGGCTCGCTGTCCGATCACCACCAGGCCCGGGTCGATGGCGCGTTGTGTTTCACGCGCGCCTCAAAGAGATGTCAGCATGAAAGACGGGGCCCGCTAGGGCCAGAGCCTGCCAGGGTTGCGGAATTTGTTCGAAAGAGTCACCGCGGCCCTGGAACGCAAAGGGCTTTAGAAGGAACACGGATGGGTGTTAGTCAGTAAGAGTCTGACACGCCCTTCCGGTCCACCCAGAGCGGAAGAAGTCATTTGATGATTTCCCATCCTTATAAAAAAAAAAAAAAAAGCCTTCGAAAGGTACTTTTAAGCAACTTCCTTTCCATAAATAAAATAATATAGCTAGCTACGCATCGAATTGAGCAATATAATAACGGAAAAAAAATTCGTTTGTTGCCCTTAAATATTATTATTGTTACGCGCCAGAATTAATGTCGGGTACATTAAGTTACTACTAGCGCCATCTAGTATCGAGTAGCAGAACTAGTAGAGTCAAGTACCTTCTAGACATTTCTTTGCCAGAACATTCTACACTTCTCGATATCAGTGGTCAGTCGGCAGCGGTAGTTACGAGTACATTCCAGATGTTTCGAGAATAGAAGTTTCTAGAACTAACTGTCCTATAAAAGGAGCGCGTATTCCGCGACCGAGTGAGTATTGGATTAGCGATACAAGCGAATACTTCGGAAGCGATCTTCAAGTGCGAATAAAGTGATCAGTGGTGAACTTGTGTTTAATAATTAGTGAGTTTAAAGTTGTAATTAGTGTTTTTAAATTAAAGTGTCATTTTTGGTTATTTAATCGGCTGTTTTTATTGTCACGAACCCCAAGCTCGTAACATTATTTATTTTGTTCTGTTTATTATTTGTTTTGTTGTTGTAGCGGCAAAAGAAACACATCATCTGTGAAAATTTCAACCGTCTAACTATCACGGTTCATGAGTGACAGACGGACGGACAGCGCAGTCTTAGTAATAGGGTCTAGTTTCACCCATTGAGTACGGAACCCTAAAACATGGTATAACTTTAAGTAATTCTTAAAAACCTGGGCTTTATTAAATACTGTCCGTTTCTCTAATATTATCGTTCTCTGTCGATGATCTCGGGATTGTAAGTATTATTGCTGAGTCTGCAACGACATTACCAACTACATATATCCAGGGGCCTAATGACGTACTTAGAATTTAAAAATAATGGACATTCGTCATTATTGCAGTTGACCCTTCATTTTGTTACTGAGAAAATAAGCAAGGCCTGGGACACTAGGCTTTTAGTCTACTACAGATAGTGTAGCTTCACGAAACAGTACTGCAGAATCATTGTTTTCAGGCAGTCACGGACTCTCGCAGCACTCTGTCAAAACCCAAGGAGAGCCTTCAAGGAGTGCTACGTAACCCCACCGCGATACTTTCTAAGGTTAACTTTAAAATGTAAATAACTACTCGCTATTGTAATAATAAAAAATAGGTTTTTCATACTTGGTCTTTTCTTGAGTAGTTTAGAAGTAAACGCAATACGCAAAGGGCTGCTGGAAAGCAGCGTATACAGAGCGGTCCACACTGCTGAAGACCGCATGGCTTGGAGACGCTTCGTATGTGGTCGCGATCCTCAGCAGTGAGGGAACGACGAAGAAGAAGAACTTATTAAGTTTTACTAGTCCAAGAGTGACAATGCGTTTGAATTCGCCGCTAGAGGCGCTAGTGTAGCGTGAGGTCTTCGAAGTGTGAAATCTCATTGCTTGTGGGCTTCAGACACGAGTTTATTGACTCATTTTATATGATTTTTGTGTGTTTACTTACTATAACCGATAATTTATGGCAGATTAAGACATAGTTCTTTTACTGACAACTGCTTTAAGTGATTTTTTTCTGTCCGTAACTTATGTCCTTTTTTTGTAGAAAAAATGAGACTTCAAGTCACTGCTATATTAACGTTATAATATTTAATCGCACTTTCACGTTATTAAAATTATTTTAATTCGAACTTTGCTTCCGTGCACGTAATAACGTTTTTAAACAGCTGCCAAAGGACCTCACTTGCGCCAACTGGTGAGCGCGGAAACGTTAGCCCTCATTGTACTTAGACCATCATGTGCCTATCTTTTCTCCAGTCCGGATCGGCTTCCATTGTAAAGGGAAGCAGTTGGGTACCAGTCTTCTTTTTTTCGAGTCGATGGTGACCTTTAACCTTTTGAACGCCATTGTCACGTATACATGACAAGCAAACGCGTGCCCTGTACGCCAAACGTCACAAATATGTGACAAAAAGTACGGCGAATTTGTGGCTTGGCGACGGGGGCACGCCGATGTGTTTATGCTCTGGTGTTCAAAAGGTTAAACAATTTGTACCTAGTAGGTGGTCACGCTTATAGCCAGATCTGTGGAACTCATTAGGTCCTCAACGGTGCAGGTGTAAGGCCACTTGGGATACTCCAAGACGTGGGCCATATTTTGGACGGGGACACCGCACTCACATTTGGTAGCTAGTGGGTCAGTGAAGCCCCATTTTGCCAAGTTGTATTTGCAGCGGCCTACTAGGGTGTGCACGCGATTGAGTACTTTACATATAGGCCACTGCAGTCCATATCTAGGTGGCAGGTGTGCCTGAGGTAGACGGGGCCCGCTAGGGCCAGAGCCTGCCAGGGTTGCGGAATTTGTTCGAAAGAGTCACCGCGGCCCTGGAACGCAAAGGGCTTTAGAAGGAACACGGATGGGTTTTAGTCAGTAAGAGTCTGACACGCCCTTCCGCTCCACCCAGAGCGGAAGAAGTCATTTGATGATTTCCCATCCTTAAAAAAAAAAAAAAAAAAAAAGGTGTGCCTGAGGTTTCAGGAAGTCGGGTGGCGGCGGGTGCTGTTCTTCCCATTTTAGGTGGTGGTGGATGGGTACTAGTATTTTGCATAAAGCGACTGTCTATCTGACTTCTACAATCCATTTCCTTTGCCAAGACTGGTTGTCACACTTTGGGTTTCTGTCTGGAAAAATGTGAAATGCTACAATAAATAGATTCTACATGGAGATAGGGTTCCTAACTTTTCGGACTAGAAATAAAGTATTTACATGGCCGAAGAACTGAAATGGACAGTATTTTAGAAAAGTAAACAGTATTTTGTCGTTTTGAAAACATATTAATTTGGAGCTTCTTACACAATTTATTATACTTAATTTAAAAAGATTCATAAGCTTTCCCACAATTAAAGTTAATATTAAAATTAATAGGTAAACAGCTTATTTTTAATGGAATCAATGGAAAATTTGCAATCATTACGGAAAACACTCTGTGAAGGCTGAAATGGCAGGAATACCAGCGATCATAAAAACAGTATTTTAATACTTACTGTATTTTTTTTACATTTAAATACTGCTTGGGAACCATACATGTAGGAGCTATAGCTAGAAATATTGGCTTAGTTTTTGAGAAAGGTTTTCAGGAGAGAAAAGGCCGTGCCGCCTGAAACTTTGAAAAAAATAGAAAAGGAGTATTCGTTATAAATCATCATCAGCAATCCTCTACTGGAAATATGCATCTACAATCGTACGTCATTAATCTCGATTCTCGGCACTCAAATCCAGGTGCCACAAAAAAATATCGTCTCCAATTTAATTCTCTTGTACCCCTAAGATAAACAATGTTATCACTTATCACCATTCATATTTATAGAGAGATCAGTTCAATAACTGTTATCACATTCTCTGTCATTTTATAACCTAAAACAGTCTCATTCAATCAAGCGGTACCTACCCAATTATTTAAGTCCCCTCTACTTTTTATCAAACTACTAAAAAAATCATTAAAAACTTTCCCTGGTTCATCGTTACAAAGGCCGGAGGATCTTGACCTTGGCAACTAGTGTTGTGTAGTCTGCTGTACCTACCTCCTGTCGCGCCGGCCGGCTAGCAAACCGGCTAGTTCACTTGCCCAGTGGATACATTTCCATAACAACTTAGAAGCTACGCGTTGAAAACACATTCCGATTGTCACCCGACGAACGAACACGTATCAAAATGAAATCGTTCATCGAATATTCTCCGAGCTCCGATTTTCCTATTGAAAATCTTCCCTATGGTGTGTTTACGTCGCCTAGAAATGTAAGTACAATTTTGTCGTATGATTTTTTGCTAATAACATGAAAATATCTGGGTATTTGAATTTGGCTGTTATTTTCTAAGCAATAAGATTCATTTGTGTGCACATTTTGTTCAGAGTACATTTGACCGTAGTCAATGTCTTCTTTTTGACATTGCAACTGGTATAACACTACCAAATTGGGAAGTACTGTGGCATGAAAGTGAATGCGTAGAATTTACATACAATTTAATTTTGTAGGGTTGTCACAATTTTATCTTGTAGTTGAAGTATTATATTAAATGTTTGTTTTATACATATTTTGTTATGATTGTATTTTTATGTTTTAGACCGAGAAACACATCGGAGTGGCAATCGGCGAGCTGATTTTGGATCTGAACGTCATCTCAAACTTATTCGATGGACCTCTCCTCAAATCTAAGCAGCATGTTTTTAAGGTAAAAAAGAAGAGAATTCTAAGATGTTTTTATGTAGATAGCAATGTACATTCTATAACCATTAGCAATGCAACGATAACTAGGTCTTGTAAAGTCTTGTTATTGTTGTTTGATACAACAATATGTAAGAATGCCATTATCATATCATTTTCATTACTCATTAGCATGTCAAAATGTTATAGCATAAGTAGGCTATGTGGCTAGGAAGAATAAATAAGTTGTAAAAAAATGTTTTTCATAAAATAAAGCCATGTCATGCTAATAACTTGAAATAAGGTAGGTACTTGTAAGAACTTGTGATCAGAGCTTAATTAATTGATCGCATTTGCATAACGTGTAAACAAGCATTACCCACATATTCTACATATATACAGGGTGAGTTTATAAATTGTTCGTGAATGGCCAAATCCGAAACTATGAGTATTAGCGAAAAACACTAAAAGGACTCTCGAGCCCGAATTTGATGAAAACTAAAACTGCATATATTGGATTTTTGATAAATATTGGTATTCCTAGCCGGAATCGAACCGGTTGATTTTGAAAAATAACACACCCTATGACACCATCCGAAAGTGTCGCTAATAAGGATCATATTCTGGGATATTACTTCCCAGAATTTGATCCTTATTACACACATAGCAAACTAATGGAAAGCTCTCATTTTTACAAGCTCTCTCTCTCTCGTCTCATTTTATTTAACTTTTTAACAAATAAGTTTTAAAATTTCTGACTAAACCTAACCTAAACCGTAACTCATATTTGTCTCAAAATACCGGCCAAGTGCGAGTCTGACACGAAGGGTTCCGTACCATGTACCGAAAATAACACGTTTCTGCAAGAGTGATAACCAGAGATCGGAATGGGTAGAGTGTATTTACCTAATGTTCGTGGAAGTAAGTAACATAGAGTTGATAATACCTCCTGTCAAATCCCGGAATCATAAATGGAATTGTGACAATTAAAATCCGGGATTATAAAAACATGACTGGTGGATGGTGAAACTGGTCCCGCTAGTTGCCAGATGGAGGCAATATGATGTGTTATGTGCAGAGATCGGAATAGGTAGACTATATTTACCTACCTAATGTTCGTGGAAGTAACATAGAATTGATAATATAAATGGAATCATGACAATTAAAACCCGGGATTATAAAACATGAACTGAACATAGAGAATAGTTACAAATTATTGATTTGAAGAATCAAAAGAAGACAGAGTTGTAAAGCTATTTAATTAGACAGTTTTAGTAGGTACGGAACTTTAAAAACATAATAAGATTCTTCAATATAATAATTTTGTTCAAATGTAGGTATTCAAAGCGCAATAAGTAATTTGCAGTTTCTTAAATCCCGGGTTACAATCGTCATGTTTATGATTCCGGGATTTTAGATGAGGTATTATCAACTCTACGTTACTTACTTCCACGAACATTGGGTAAATATAGTCTACCTATTCCGATCTCTGGTGGTAACTGATAACTGCGAAGACGATAAATTACACTTTCAATTTTCTTTAGAGGTGTGATCACGTACAACTCACGACACACCTCCAATATTTAATAATTATGTTACATACAATAAAACTAGTTTAAAAACTTCCGCGAGACTTGAAAATAAACTATGTTCGACCGGCAACGTCAACTTGTTTACGATTTAAATAGATTTCTCGTTTGTTGTAAACAGGTTTAATATTAAGCGATATTTTGCAATGATGTTATAAAATATATGGTCTGATTAAGAATCAAGACTTGATTGGAAAATCTTATATTAATAATAAATATATATATATATTAATCTTATCTTTTGTCTTACCTATATATTTGATCAAAAGGGCTAACGTAAGGTGAACTACATAATATGACTTTTCTGCCGATTAGTAAGTACCTACTTATAACTGATTTAAAAAAAAAGCGATAATGCCTCAAGAACCGCGTTTTTTGGGTTCCGTTAACTCAAAGAAACCATTATAGTATCGTTATGCCCTTTCTTCGCCTTTCATCCTTCTGTGTGCGAGCCATAGCTATTTTACTTGTATACATTTTGTTGCTAAAGTCAACAGTAAATCTGTGGTAACTTTCAACACGAAAATGGACCTTACTGCTACGATATAAAGGTGTTGTCGAAAATCTGGGGTAACTTTCATCACGAAAATGGACCTTACTGCAATGACATAAAGCCGCTTTTATTTTAAGTTGTGTCTTCTGTGCAGTTGACTGTATGAAGCTAAAGCATGGTTGGTAATTTTAAATTTATATCACTTTGTTCATGTTTTAATTTCAGGAACAAACTCTCAACGCCTTTATGGCGCTCACACGTCCCCATTGGCTGGAAGCAAGAGCGACGCTACAGAAGCTGCTAGATGCTTCTAATCCTACCCTACAGAATGATGATTTAAAACAAAGGTACAGCTGTACTAGAATTTATAAAACGCCCTCTAAAAAGCGTTTGGTACCCATGAAGTTACAGTTAAAAAATATTAATTATGAAACTAAGTTGTGGTTTATAAAATGGACAATCCGTGAATTTGACATTCTGCTAATTAGACGATTGCTCCACTATATAAACATCCCCTCTCGTTTCAGTCATTACTATCACCAGTCACCTTGGTGATCTGAACAAATAAATTAGAATTGCTTACACTGAGAGCTCTATAATCATAATATTTTCAATTTTCAGAGCCTTCGTAAAACAAAGCGAAGCACAGATGCACGTGCCAGCCGACATCGGCGACTACACAGACTTCTACTCGTCGCTACACCACGCGACCAACGTCGGGATCATGTTCAGAGGCAAAGACAATGCGCTGTTTGACAACTGGTAAGTAAATAATGCGAAGCACAGATGCAACTGCTTGCATACATCGGCGACTACACAGTCTACACAGACGTCTTCTTGTCGTTCGCTACACCATGCGACCAACGTCGGGTCATGTCCAGAGGCGTAAGTATATTAAAGCGAAGCACAGATGCACGTGCCAGCCGACATTGGCGACTACACAGACTTCTACTCGTCGCCACACCACGCGACCAACGTCGGTATCATGTTCAGAGGCAAAGAAAACGCGCTGTTTGACAACTGGTAAGTTAGACAAAGCGAAGCACAGATGCACGTGCTTGCTAACTTCGGTGACTACACAGACTAATATGTGATTGTTTAGCAAACAGGCCTAGGCCCAAGACGCATCTTGGAAAAAATCATAACCAATTTAGCCTGTTTGAAGTACTTATTAGTTTAACATTACATTCAAGAGATTAGCAAATAATTAGTCAGCGTAACAGACGAAGTTGAAATATCCTCGTCATTATCAGACATTAACATTAAATACTGTTTTCATTACTTGACAGGAAGCAGCTTCCAGTTGGCTATCACGGTCGTAGCAGTTCAATCGTCATTTCCGGAACACCTGTGACAAGACCATATGGACAGACTCTACCCGTTGAAGGTATATAACTAATAACCAACTTCTTGTTCCTTCTGAATTTTACAAGCCGGGTTTCTTGATATATGGGATCTTCCCATCGGCCAAAGTGAAAAAAATAAACTAACAATAGCAATGAAGTAAAAATAAAACGCTTAGTACATCATAAAAAAAATAATATAAACTTATTTTTTACTCTTTTTACGGATTACTTTTCAATAATCCTTCCTAATTGCTCGCTTTCATAACATTTCTTTGTGCTCTTTTACCTATCTGTATTTTTTAACAGACTTCAAAAAAAGGACTAGGTTCTCAATTCAGGTTTTTTGTTGTTACCTCATAACTCCGTCATTTATAAACCGATTTTATAAAAATCGGTTTAGTAGTTTGGTTTTTCTATCAAAATAGCTGGATGAAATAGAAAATATATCATCCAACTAAACGAAATTGCGTGTTTTGCTAGCTTTTGACTTTTCAGTGGTGTTTTAGGTATGGGGTACCACTAAAAAATGTTAAATAAAAAAACTTAAAAAAAAAAAATAAGTACTACAAAGTATAGGTACGAAACTTTAATTTTGGAAGTCGGTGTTAAAATACGAAGAAACAACCAAAAACACCGACTTCCGAAATTGAAGTTATTTTATACTTTGTAGTATTTTTTATTTTGTGTAAGTACAAATAAATAAAGAACTTGTGTGCAAAATTTCGTGGTTCTGCGCGTTGTCTAAATGAATGAATTAAGGATAAAGTAGACATCGGCATGTATCTTGACATTATGATGTTCGTCTAGGAGCCGCTCCGCACTTCGGTCCGTCTCGCCTGATGGACTTTGAGCTGGAGATGGCGGCCTTCGTGGGAGGCCCACCCACTGCCCTCGGACAGAGAGTCACCGCCAAGGACGCAGAGGAACGCATCTTTGGACTCGTGCTAATGAACGATTGGAGCGGTACGTTTTATTGATTTGTACAATTTTGTAAAACTATTTTTAATAAAGTAACTAGTAAGACACTTGATACAGAGAGTTTCAGCAGTGCGTGGTCATATTTAATGATGGTGTGCTTTATCTAATATAGGTACAGTACCTAAAGAAATATTAGAAAAAAAAAAAATGACTTTGTTCAAAAAACATTTTTAAGCGAACGGGCAAAACATTACTACAAACTTCCAAACAAATCACTTTACAAGCAGTCTGGTGCAGTTGAGATAAAATGAAGATGCGCGAATTCTCGCGCTTTCGACGGAATCCGCGCGTCTGAGTGGAAGAAATATCTCAGAAGAAAAATGTGCATTACGTTGTGGAGATAAGGGTGAATTTGCTATGTCAAGTTTCAGATTGACGCTTCGACTCTGCACTAGTACCTATGAATTGACCCTTAACTCCATCATAGATTTGATGCCACCAACTGCATCAGATTGCTTTAAAAGTGAGTGGCCTTAAATATGACCATGCACTTCTGAAACACCCTGTACACGTCTGACGGACTCAGAAGACTGAAAAGTTAACACTGGTACACTTTGCTGATGGAGTAAGATTTGACTTCGGTATGAGTTGCTCCTAAAATACTGTTTGCCATTGAGAGAGAAGATACAACACTAGTTGTGACTAAGCACTTTATCAAAGCTGAACCCTCATTAATTTACAAGGTGAAGAAAAACAGAAGGATGGATTTTTTTCTGAATTGTTTCAAACAGCTAAGTACTTTTAAATTGAGCGCTAAACATTGTCTACATGTTTCTTGTAAAGCCTTCGAACTGTCTCTCCCAAAAAAAAAACACTATCATAGGACATCAATCAATTTGTTTTATCCATTCCCAGCTCGCGATATCCAGAAATGGGAGTACATTCCTCTGGGCCCCTTCACAGCGAAGAACCTGGGCACCAGCATATCTCCCTGGATCGTCACCATCGAAGCCCTGAGACCTTACCTGGTGGACAACTTCCCACAGGATCCGAAGCCGTTCGCGTACCTGAGGCACGATGACAAGTTCAACTTTGATATCAAGTTGGAAGTAGATTTGAAGTGTGAGTATCTTTTCTGGTATTTCCTGTTAGTTATGAACTGCGAAAGCTACCATGAGTTTCCAGAGACCGGTATAAGTGGCGACGTGAGCGGGGAGGTCTATGCCCCTACTGGGCATGGACGTATATTAGTTACAAGAAAAGACTAAATTTATAGATCCAAGGTTGCAGTGAAAATAATCATAAATATCTCTTCGTAGATCAGTCATCTCTAAAAAAACTATCGGTCCTAAAATACGACCTTGTGGTACACCTTGTGGCCTTTGGACTACCGCACACCCGATGTGACTAGCCAATTATTTGATTCTAACCGATATGCGACACTGCCCCGGGAAGTAGACAGTAATGTCCTTGATGCCTTTTGAACGCCAGAGCATAAACACATCGGCGTGCCCCCGACGCCAAGCCACAAATTCGCCGTACTTTTTCTCACATATTTGTGATGTTTGGCGTACAGGTCACGCGCTTGCTTATCACGTACATGTGACAATTGGTTAACTGGTTATTTTATTTCACAGCGGAAAAGTCCCCAGTGACCACAACTATCTGCCGGTCTAACTTCCGGTTCATGTACTGGACGGTGAAGCAGCAGCTAGCCCAGCAGACCGTCACCGGCTGCAACCTGCGACCTGGCGACCTGCTGGGCTCCGGAACTATTAGTGGAGAGGTCAGTTGGTACAGGGAAAAGATAGAAGATAAAGTTATTTAGCATATACCTAGGAAAACAACACGTTCGGTGCCCAGAACTCAGCATATGCGAACAATAATTCGTTCGTGTGCCCATGTCACCGGAAAATCGCAAACTCCGTAAGATTATAAAATAACTTGAGAGATTGTAAACTCTCGATAAATTGTCAACTGAACATTTGGCGCATCAAAATTTGATAGTCAATAATATCTCCGTGCCGGTCCGAGAAATTGTGGACTGACAAAATGGCTACCAATCAGAGCACAAGTCTACAATTTATCCGTTTTCGTGTGATAGTATACCTGGAAACAAGGCTCTCATTGTTCTGTTCAGATATGAGCTCATACCAACAAAGACCAATGAGGGGCCAAGTTTCCAATTTAACTATCACACCAAAACAGATAAATTGTAGACCAGAGTGCTGATTGGTCGCCAGTTTATGTCAGTCTACAATTTCTGGGACCGGCACGGAGATATTATATACTATCAAATTTTGATGCGTAAAAAGGTATTCCAAAGGTTCAGTTGACAATTTATCGAGAGTTTACAATCTCTCAAGTTTTTATAATTATACGGAGTTTGCCATTTTCCGGTGACACCCACAACCCGCATCCGAGTCGTCGTTATATATAGCTATTGATGACTCGCCGGTCGATTCTGTAAACATTTCGAAGTGAAGGCTTGGGTGAAGTGATCACGAGGTAAGTTGTCAATCCCTATAATGATGATGGAATGACAGCTCACTTCGTGATCACGTGACATCTTGATTATATGGGTCGCCCGCACTTCGATATGTTTACAGAATCTACCGGCCGTTCATGCCCGAACGCGATTAGCGAGTCCATAGCAAAGTAAGCTTTAAACGACGCGCCGGCACATATTTTTCTAAAGAAATCTCCTTCTTTAGAAAAATATGAGAGAAACCGAAAAATGATTTTCAAATATCTTTTCATATTCAATGATACCCTACTTAACATAGTTCATCGAATTTATTATTTTCCCTTTTTATTTTATGGCGATGAGTGTCGCCATATTGAATTTTGATAACTGTCATGTCTTTAGGACAATCGAAACATTACAACAAATCGATTGACGTAAGAATCATCAAAATAGGTCCACGCGTTTGATCAAGGATCAAACATGCATGCATAGGCTGATAAACACATTACCCTCCTTTGCGTCGCACAGTCGGGTATAAAATGGTACCCACCGAAATAGGTTCATCTTTTTGCCAGCTATAACACGCTTCATACAATTTTGCGTTTACGAGTTAAATGTGCAAAGAAATTTATAACTGATCCTCCTTTTTAACGGACTATGGTAGAACCAAAAGTAGGATGAGTAATGTATTCTAGCAATAATCGTGTATAAATACCTAAATACCTACCATTTTTTTCCAACTCTACAGGTAGCAGACTCCTTCGGAAGCATGCTAGAACTATCATGGAAGGGAACAAAGCCCCTTCGGCTGCTGTCAGGAGAAGAGAGGAAGTTCATCCAAGATGGCGACACCATCACCCTTCGCGGCTTCTGCGTTGATGACAATGGAGTCAGGATCGGCTTCGGAAAGTGCGAAGGGAAACTTTTACCTGCCATACCTTTTGATGAATGAAACTTTGAACTGTGTAAACTATGACGTGCCTTGTATAACCGTTTTTTATTGAATAATAAATGTATGATAACATTTTATAATTATTTTTTTCTGAGTATTTTGTTTCAATTGTTTTAGAACTTGACTAGCCTGTTGGTCGAGTGGTTAGTGACCCTGACTGCTTAACCGGAGGTCGTGGGTTCGATTCTCACCCAGGACAAATCTTTGTGTGATGAGCATGATCATTTGTTCTGTGTCTGGGTGTAATTTTTCTATAATAATGTATGTACTTATTTAGAAATGTATAAGTATGTTTATCAGTTGTCTGGTTGCAATAGCACAGGCACTGCCTAGTTTGGGATCGGATGACCGTGTGTGAGTTGACCCAGGATATATATAACTTTATACTTTATTAAAACTAATAAAATCAAGAGGTAAAATTGTTTGTTTGAACTGCGGACTTTAAGTGCGCATAACTCTACAAAAATTTCTGAACAGCTGATTTTTCTTTTCGCGGCTTCTTTACGGCGACATAACTTTACGGTAATTAACAGTTATTAGAATGTAAAGTCCGTATGTTTAAATGTCTATTAATCTCTTAGTCGTACTGAGGTTCTCTGTAAGAGATCCAGTTTGTTGGCTAAGCTTAATTTTTAGTGCAATAAAGAATGGCGTCACAGCTCAAACTTGGCACCGTGTAGACCATATCCTGTATAAGGACATCATATTTTTTTTTATCCCGTTACTGCGTTCCCTTGAGAATGAACTTTAAATTTTCATGAGGGCGAAACCACTGGCAGCAGTTATATGATCAATATATATATACAAGCTGTGCCCGCGGCTTCGCTCCCTTCACCAACAACCGTCAACCTTTACCTACCCTACTCTACCTACCCTACATACCTGCCCTACATACCCACCCTACATACCTACCCTAAATACCTACCCTACATACCTACCCTACATACCTACCCTACATACCTACCCTACATACCTACCCTACATACCTACCCTACATACCTACCCTACATACCTACCCTACATACCTACCCTACATACCTACCCTACATACCTACCCTACATACCTACCCTACATACCTACCCTACATACCTACCCTACATACCTACCCTACATACCTACCCTACATACCTACCCTACATACCTACCCTACATACCTACCCTACATACCTACCCTACATACCTACCCTACATACCTACCCTACATACCTACCCTACATACCTACCCTACATACCTACCCTACATACCTACCCTACATACCTACCCTACATACCTACCCTACATACCTACCCTACATACCTACCCTACATACCTACCCTACATACCTACCCTACATACCTACCCTACATACCTACCCTACATACCTACCCTACATACCTACCCTACATACCTACCCTACATACCTACCCTACATACCTACCCTACATACCTACCCTACATACCTACCCTACATACTACCCTACTCTACCTATCCTACATACCTACCCTACATACCTACCCTACTCTACCTACCCTACTCTACCTACCCTACATATCTACCCTACATACCTACCCTATTCTACCTACCCTACATACCTACCCTATTCTACCTACCCTACATACCTACCCTACTTCCCTTTTTTTTGTTTTAAAACCTTCCCTGTAATCTGGCGACCAAAACAAAAAAAGAATTAGCCAAATCGGTCAAGCCGTTCTCGAGTTTTAGCGAGACTAACGAACAGCAATTGTTGTATGATCAATATATATATATAAAATTCTTCCGTTACTGACTGACTGACTACTCAGTCAGTCGTCCCTCAATCACTCAGTAACGGAAGAACTCGACTGACAGACAACGCACAGCCGAAACGACTGGTCGTAGAAAGCTGAAATTTGGCATGTAGGTTTCTTGGGGATTGTAGGGGAGCACTAAGAGAATTTCCTGAAATTCTTACGGGAACGGGAAAAAACAGGATAATATGCACATAAGAAGTCGCGGGTAAGAGCTAGTCATCTGCCTAGCCTTTTCCCAATTATATTGGGGTCGGCTTCCAGTCAAACCGGATTCAGCTGAATACCAGTATTTTACGTGGAGAGACTGCCTACCAGACCTCCACAACCCATCAACTGGGTAACACGGTACTGCTTGGCAAGACTGGTGTCAGATTATCTGGCGGCTAAGAGCTAGTAATGAATTAATTGATAGTGTCTGTTTATAGCCGGGATGATTAAAAGGAAAAATTAATTAAACATTACCGAATTTAAAAAAATATATTAACATTTAACTTACAGGTAGTTGAAGATACACTTGTTACACAGATATTCTATCGTCTACAGTATACAGTATAAGGTGAGAAATAAAATCACAGAGTTGACTAATTGACCATCTTGTATAAACTGATGATCTCTTGTTTTCTTAAAAATAGGTATATTAACTAGGCGTTTAATAAATATTTTAACACAGTAAAAAAAAAAATAGAACTGGTAACACGGGGCCTAATAAAATTAATTAGCAAACCCGATGAGTATCAATGTAATACTAGAGAGCAGAGTACACGCGACCATTGATGGTCGAAAGATTTATTGATTTAAACTTTACGCAATCGATGAAGGCCCCCTCCCTCGCCCCCATCATCGATTGCGATGGCATCGAAATCTAAACACAATTTTAATTTGACCCTGTACAGTTACTTCCTACTTTACTCTCTGTTCCGCATACCTCTATAACCCTGTACGCCAACGTCACAAATATTGTGACATTGGCGAAGGGGACACGCTGATGCGTCTATGCTTTGGGTGCCAATACTACAAATTTTTAAAAGCCACTTTCACACAAAGTAAAAAATGCTTCAATTTCCATATATTTTTGGCGGATTGCGACTGACATGCGAATGCGAACGTTGCTTACAAAATAGCAGAATTGGCACTCTGACGTTCAAAAGTCCACACTTCTCTATTTCCTGCAACCTAGTCATTCTCTCCAAACAGTTGGTTGACTGCAAAAAAAAATACGGTGAATTTATGGATTAGCGTGAGGGGTACAGCGATGCTCAGGCGTTCAAATTGTTAAAACCTTATTTACGCCGGGGTAACACTGTGCGTCCTTGGTGCATGCCACAATGCCGCACAGTGTTACCCCGGCGTAAATAAAGCTTTATAATACATAAAATTCCAACTCCCTACGCAAAAACGACGTTCTGTTATTAGCTATGTTTGATGAAAATCGGCCCAAGATTACCGCCGTCACAAAATGGTGGATTACATATTTTTTCACTACTTCCTAAATATGGGTATGAAATGAAAGGGCTTGACTAGTAGAATAATGTGCACTATATTGAAAGGGAATGAGGAATATTAACTCACGAAATGAAACTAAAAAGATTTGTATGTATGTCTATACTAATATTTATTTGTCTGATCAATGCCCTAGAGGCCTAGATTGATGAGGAAAGTGGAGTGATGATGACTGTTACCTAGGACCTAACGAATTATTTTTTATTTAGCTTTTAGTTCATTAAAGGTAAATTAAATTTAAAAAGCATGAAATAAAAATTTTAAAAACCCCTGCTAAAATTACTTCAAAAAAAATTAAATGTTTTTTATTAAATTATTAAATTCTTTTAGTTTAATATTAGTTAAAAATTATTACTGTTTAGCGGGGGACCGCTACTATACTAAGTATGTAATAACAAAAATTTGCGGTGTCCCGAGGCGAAGACGCTTGGCCCAAAGAATCATACATATATTAAACTAAAAGGATTAATACATTTAATTTTTTACTTTTCAAAGTTTTTCTGTCGGAGGCTTTTTAAAATTTTAATTTAATTTTTTACTTTAATGTATTTCGGATTGTATTAAAAATACTCCTAAGTATTTGCGACTTTTCAAATTATTGTAACATGCAGCCTTGTGGCATGCTGCAATGCTGCACAGTGTTGCCCCGTCGTAAATAAGGCTTAGTCCACACTTGTCTATTTGCTGCCACCAGCAGGCTATTCTTTTCAGATCGGGTGACTGGACACGGCATTAGGTGCTAGACCTAGTTCCTCCGAAGTAGGTCTGTTATTGTCACTTGAAGGTCTCTGGCAGCCGATGATAACGTGGTCTCTTGCATCGTCACTGGAATAAGAATTTGATCATGATTCTGAAAAAAAACATACACAAAAAAACAATATACAGACGTATTGAGAACCTCCTCCTTTTTGGAATTCGGTTAAAAAAAATACTTAAACTGTTGTAGTTTATCATTGGAAGGATTTTTAATAGTATTTTTAACCAGCATTTATTAAATTACTAAGCCCGGGTTTCTGGACAGAATGGAAGAAAAAAACGTGTTGCGCCGTCCCCAAGTAACATGGGATAAGAGCAGGAAGAAGTCAAGTGATGCGGTTGACTGTCGAAAAATAACTACTATATAAAAATAATAATACAATAAAATCTCAATAACTTACACATAATTATATTTCTCAGGACAGGATTTGCAGAAGTACTGCTTACTAGTTGGTCTATCTGGCTGTAATCAATAAATGCGGTTTTATTAAGTTATATTAACAAACAAATACAACGTGTTTTTTTTAATATCCCATAACTTTGAGGTTACATTCTATGTATAGAAATAATGTTAAGTGTCTAAGAAACATGGGTTCCGAAACGCCTAGTTACGCAGCTAACACTAAACTTAACTAAGATATTTCAAATATTGACACCAGTATCAAGTCTTTAAGTAGACAGACGCTAGCACATCGAGCAACAACAGTCTGTCGAATTTATTTCATATATTTTCAACTTTATCGCTAAAGCATTAGGTTTAAGGTTGATTGGGAAAATTTGACAGTTTCGGGTAGCTTGATGTGCCTAAATTAAGGTTAAAAAAATACGACGTTGTCGTTTTTCAGGTAAATTGCTTTACATGGACAGTCGCAATTTTGTCGAATTATTTTGGAGGGTCGAATAGAATATTTAATATGCTATTTGATTCTCTTAGGTGGTCTGATTAATACCCTAGAGTTATGGGACATCAGAAGGAACACGTTGTATATGTCGCCGGAAAATTGCAGATGCCGTAAGATTGTAAAATCTCGCGTGAAATTGTAAACATTTTTTTGTTTTGAATAAGACACGGCTACATTGGAAACTATTGAATTTGGTTGGTATTTATTGTAAACAAAACGATTTTTTCATAATATATCGAGAAATTGTAATGTAATAAAGATTTATTACAATCTTACGGAGTTTGCAATTTTCTGATGACATATATGTATAGTGCGTAACCGTACGCAGTGACAGTCTGTCACAGGTAAATGGTTATGGTATAGTGGTAGTAGTGGCACCTATTCCTACTTGATAGTTTGAATAAAAGACAATAGGGATAACGTCTTCGTATAGATCAATTAACTACTCGTTTGCATAAATTGTATAATTCCTACTAATATTATAAATGCGAAAGTAACTCTGCCTGTCTGTTACCTTTTCACTTTTTAACGGCTGAAGGGATTTAGATAAAACTGGGCACACAAGTAGACCATGTTCCGGATTAAGAATAGGATACTTTTCATCCCGGTAGTATTCTCCTCGGTATAATTTTCAATGCTGGCAGTAATACTAGCTGTATTATTTAAAGAGACGAAATTCAAATCAGCGAGTACGACAATCTATGCCACACTCTTGTCAAAATGGAGAGTTGTTTTTGACAGCTCAGGACTGCGATTGAGATTCACTTATATAGATGTCATCGGAAAATTGCAAACGCCGTAAGTTTGTAAAATATCGCGTGAAATTGTCAACTATTTTTTCCATGGATATATTGGAAACTATTGAATTTGGATGGAATTTTCATAGTATATCAAGAAATTATAATCTAGTAAAGATTTATTCTAACGGAGTCTGCAATTTTGCGGTGACATACATATATACTGTACTCTTTGACTGCGATGCGAATGCAAAAGCCCTTTAAACGTACGAGAATGGAAAAAAAATTAAGGTTGATAAAACAATGACGTTGTATGAGCGTCGAGCGTGATAATAACAGTTAATTGAGTAATTTCAAATCACCTTATTAATGACTTTAATATTGAAATACCGCCTGACAAATTTATCTTCGTCTTGGTTTGAAGTCGGCTCGTCCCTAAGTCGCGACTTCTTCTGTTTCTTCTTTGCCCTCTTTTCTAAGCCTATGGGTCTCATTTTCCTTTTGTTATACAGAGGAACATCATCATCTTTCGCTAATAATCCTTCATCAGGCTGAAAAAAAATCATATGAAAAGATATAGAGGTGATTAATTTAAGTACATATTTTGTTCAGTTATCTTTTGAACTCTGAGATAGTTGCTAACTGGTCGCCATTGTGTCTGAAATATTTGTGCTTAAATTTTGAAAAGATAACACTGGTTTATACCTAACGGCCGGTTTCAATAACATATCTACCTTTGCTGAAAGCTGATACCTCATGTTTAAAAGGCAACTATGATGTTTCAGCTACTGTTGGTAGCTAATTTGACAGTTGGTTAAAGGTAGTTACATTATTGAGACCGGCCGTAAGTGGGCCTAAGTAATAGTCAGTGCTTTACCTAAGTTTTGTAATAAAAAACCCGAAAGTCAGAAAAAAATGTATAAATTGAAACACCAATACAGTAAACTTCAAATTTTGTGGCGGTGGTATGCTGGCTAATTGCTACATAATATCGTACCGCTCACCCTCGTATTCCGAGCCGCTATTAAGCTTGAATCGTATTATTCTACCGTCCAAAGAAAAAGGGGCGAATCTCGCCTGTTACGTAAAATTGAGTTCTTTACATAGTCGGAAATGGAAAACAAGGCGCATTTGAGTCAAGACTAGTTCACCAAAAAATTTTCAAAATGACAATAGGGAGAAAATCTCTTTTTCCTCTTTTTGTGATTTGACCAGCTCCACTCTTTTGCTGAAGGCAACACTATAACGTATGCATGCAAAACAAACGAAAAAAACAACAAGTTGCACTCCGGGAGTGCCGGCAGAAGTGAAACATTGTGCATTTTTTATATTTTGCGGATATAAAATATATTCATTTTGTGGCGGTCAACTCTCCCTGCATCTTACGAATTTTCGTCCTGACGCGAGTTTATAATTTTTTACCCCTCCCAAAAAGTGCACAATGCCTCTAAAGAAGTTTTCACTTCAAAAACATACATCACTTGTTTTCACATTATAAGATTTCAAACTGATGAAGTCATCTCCCATTTTCTCGTCATCTGACTCAATTTCAATGACAGGGGTAGCAACTTCAATTGTCTCAACATCACTATCACTTGACCTCTCCTCTTCTTTGGTCATTCCATCATCTTTAGTCAAGAGCTTGATCATTTTTATTATTTCTGAGTCAGACACCTCATCCCCAGATTCCTCTTTGATTTCATTTTTTAATTTAATGTTAATTTTTTCATTGGGATCTGATTCTTTGTTGATGAAGTCCGATGTGTGGCTATCATCGTCATATTGGATGTAGAAGTAATTTAGTAGGAGATAGCTGTCTAATGAGGAATGCAAGTTTGTATTGGTTTTTTTTTGCTCTTCTATTTGTAGCTTGCTAATCTGAAATATTTTTAGATGAATCAGTTTTGCTTTGTGATATGACCAGGAGTCTTCATGGTCTAGTTTTAAAGTTTACTTTATGAAAACTTAATGCACAAGAAATTACTGCACAGGCAATGGTAACTAGGGTGATGCAGAGAAAAAACATGGCAGGAAGTTTACCTGTCCATTTTTCTTAAATATGTCCAAAAGTGTAGTCTGAGCTGTTTTACTTTTCTCTAATAATTTATTGCATTTTAGCAAAACTGGTGCACATTCGTAGCAGACATAATTTGGCAGACCTTCAAATGATTCCTGAAACATATATTATAATTCAAGATTTTTCATCCAAATGCCCTACCTTCTTGAAATAATGCTGATCAAAGACAATTTGGGCACAATTTTTTATTTTTTTTAAATGTTAATGTTGTGCCAATAAACCCTGCTTTCTTTTAAATAAATCTATGAACTTTTTTAAACTTTGGGTACTTACAGTAAAGCCAGCAATAGATTGCATACAAGTCCCTAGGCGAGTCTCTTGTAAACTGTGAAGCTTAACATCTGTGGCCAAGCATATCCTGCAAGCTTCAACATCAGATGCATGGAGGTTTAAGATCTTTTCCTTTGCCTCATCCATTATGAAGCTATAAAATATGCAAAAATACATTTAATTGGTAAATAACAAGTTATTTTGTTAGGTTACTTTTCATTAGCACTAGTTATTTTGGTGATAATAAATATTACTGCTTGCTGTACCACATATAAACAACATAACAGACTTTTTCAGTGTATTACATAAAAATCTAAACGAATAAAGAATCAGTTTAACTAGGACTGTATTCTCCGTTATGCCCTATTATTTGAGTGACAAATCTACAGTTATCACCTTTATAAATAACAAATTACAACCACAAATACTACAAATGAATTCTGGCTCTGTTTGTTAGGTAGGTATTTAATTTCATTGACAGTTTCGTTCGTTCAGTTTTTGACAGTTGCACACATATAGTGTTGCCTATCTAGTGCCTTTCTCGCTAGAACTGTTATTTTATTTTATTTTATTTTTAATGATATCATTTTAAAAGCCGTGGGAATCTATTTTTTATTTTTTTAATATGGATGATTTTATTTTATGATAATACTGTTGCTTAATTGTTTTTTTTTTTATTATATATATATATTTTTTTTTTTTGTATTTCTGACATGTTTTTTTTTTATAATTTCTAGTTTATCAATAAAATTTTGATCTTTATTATTGTTTTTTTTACATTTACTATTTATTTAATTCTAATTTACCTAGCTCATTCTACACTTCTCATCTTCACTTTGATTTTACATTACATATATTTATTATGTTTACAAGTATCACTTCCGAACCTATCACTTCACTTTTTTTACTTTTTAATTATTTTTTATTTTATTTATATGTCTACTGCGCGTTCGAGCGTAATTATGGTACCCGTGGGCTGCAGCTGAAAATCAGCGTTAGGTGTTAATAACTACTGTTGCCACCTAACATTATGCTGAGCTAAGTTAAGTTTTGAAATTTTCTATTTGTAAGGTGATTTTTTTCTTATCATTTTATTATTGTGCCAATAAATGCAATTTCCTTTCTTTCTTTCAAAAAACTGACGCCCTTTGTTTTGGAACTTATGTCACCAAAGTTTATATATTGTGTCTTCAACTTTTATCAAAAATGTTTATTGGGGACTCGTATAAGACAAAAAAAGTAAATTATTTTAAAAACTAAAATTTCCCACCTTATAAAAGTACCCACCTCATGAAATAAATATGACTGAACCCAGCGTAAAACATTTTTTTTCTTTTATCGGCGTATTTGTGGGTCTAGTGGGGTAGGATTGATGAGATAAAGTAATGCTCGGTATAAAACTATATTGAGTCTCCAGCTACACAAATATTTAATTTATTGCAATATGGTGAGCACACACACTATATTGTCTTAAGGGGCAGATGTTATCGTATCAGTTATCACACACAATTATATTTAGCACAGTCAAGCACACAGTACTGCAAAGCAGTCATTAGCAACATACAATAACGCGAGGCACTAGCACCACAAAACACAAGATAATAAACTACTAAATAACATGAGGCATTCTCTATATGTATGTGGTAGGTATGTTTCACATGTTATATTATGGTCAGGTAGCTCCATGATGACGTGTGTGTTGGTTTCTGCGTTGTTAGCTTCCTGAAATGGAAAAGCTTTATACACCAAAAACACCTTCAGAGCCTATAATAATAACATCTGCTGCTGTTTTGCATCTATCCTGCTTTAGTAAGCTGCGGCGGTGGAATTATATCACGACAAATCAACGGATTCCTTTACCTACATACCTACATTGAGAAATCAGTTGTGTTATGGTGTATGACAAGGCATCCCAATATTTTGTAGATAGATGTCATTCAATTATACAATGTAAATAACTGTGCATTGCATGCAAAAAAAAAGGATTTTTTAATTTGATAACGACTACCAAGATAACCAGTAACATTAACTGGGTTCTCGAGGTTTGATAGGTAGTCGATCTATCTATATATATAAAAATAAATCCCTATTTCCCTTGGTCACGGCATCACGCGTGAACGGCTGGACCAATGTACAGTCTGTCTATAAAGTCATGAAAAAAAATGAGGGCGCTGCGGTGGTGCACGTAGCAACCCTGTATAGTGTGACTTCATTGATTTTGATACTTGCACATTATTTTGTACTAGAAGCAAAAATGAGAATGACGAGACGCTTTTTTTTAAACTGACTAGAAAAGGTAAAGTCGTAACATCCGTAATCTTTGGGAGGAGCATCACCGTATCCTCGTGGGGGTGATCGGAAAATCGAAAAATGTTCATATATAATTATTTTTTATTATATAAAGGTAGGTAGGTAGGTACATTAACACTATTAGGTATGTATGTATGTATGTATGTATGTAACTCGGGCTGGTTTCCGCAACTCCACGACTAAGCGCGTATTTTGCGTGCAGGTGGGACAAATGTGTCATTCGATCCACCCCAGCTCCCCAAGGAAGGCCAGCAACGCCTTGGTGTTACTAACTATCTCACAAAGGGTACCTGGGTTACCGAAGTACTTAGCCCTGTAATCAGCGACTACCGGGCAGCTTAGTAGCAGGTGTGCTGCTGTCTCGTCCTCCTCCATGCAGGCTCTGCAAAGTGGGCTGTCGGTGACTCCTATGACATAGAGGTGTTTATTAAAAGACCCATGGCCAGTTGTGACGGCTGTGACTGTACGCAACTGCTGTTTAGTAAGTCTTAGGGCTTTTTTCGTGAAACGGCCATCAATAGAGGGAAGTGCCTCTTTGGCCTGCCTGCACTCAGTATGGTCAATCCATAGCTTGTGATGTTTATCATTAGTACGTTTTCTTACCAGATTGCGTAGGTGACCGAAGGGGAGTGGTACAATAGGTTCAGGTCCTATCGTCATCATACTCGACCCCCTTCTGGCGAGTTCGTCCGCTGCATCGTTGCCTCGGGATTCGCTGTGTCCTTTGATCCATTGTATGGTTACCTTGTTGTATCTACCAACCTGGTTGAGACGTTGGTGACACTCGAGAATCAGACCAGAGTTAACTGTGTGACTGTTCAGAGCTTGCAGGACGGCCATGCTGTCCGAGAGTATGCGTATTGAGTGGTCCCTAACTTCCCTGTTTATGATGGCTGAAGTCGCCAGGGAAATGCCCATGCACTCAGCTTGAAATACTGTGTTGTGGACCCCCAATGGTGTGGCTATATGAATGTTGAGATCCTCTGAGAAGATTCCCGCACCCGTGCCAGTACCTGTTTTTGATCCATCGGTGAAGACCCGCAGCTCTGTGGGGCACAGCCCTTCGCAGCGGTGATCTTCATGCAATTGGATTTTGTATTTTTTATCAAAGATAAATTGCTTGGGTATCCGGTCATTTATTGCTTTTGTTATGGGGAGTTCGTTATTGAGCTCCTCGAGCAGAGCGGTGTGTTGTGTTACTCTCTTACCCCAGAGATCCAGTGTTTTAAGACGGACTGCTGCCATCGTCGCTTCCTGTTGTATGAACAGGTGGAGCGGAGGGAGTCCCAGTATGGCTTCCAGCGCCGCAGTCGGAGTAGTCCTCATGCAGCCCGTCGTTGCCATGCAGGCTAGCCTTTGCATGCGCTGAAGTTTGTTTACGGCTGTACCTAGCTTTGTGCGGGTCCACCACACCACGGCCCCGTAGGTGATCATGGGCCGAATTACTGCGCTGTATAGCCATAGTATTATTTTGGGAGATAGGCCCCACTTCTTACCTATCATTTTCTTGCATTGCCAGAAGGTGATGCATGCCCTGTTTAGTTTGTAGTCTAGATGATTGCTCCATTTTAACTTACTGTCTAGGATGACCCCCAGGTACTTAACCTCGTTAGATAACTGGAGTTCAGTGTTAAATAGTTTAGGTAGGCGGTAGTGGCCTAGAACTCGCTTTTGTGTGAATATGACTAATTCAGTTTTAGTGGGGTTTACTGATAGATCATATTCTCCGCACCATCTCTCCACGATGCGTAGTGCTTGCTGCGTTAGGTTGCAAATCGTACCAGTCACCTTCCCAGGCACCAGGATTGCGAGGTCATCTGCATAGCCTATTGTATAGTACCGATGTGCGTTGAGTTTGGTGATAAGGTCATTTATCACCAGATTCCACAGAAGAGGGGAGAGCACTCCTCCCTGCGGGCAGCCCCTGGCTATTAAGGCCAACTGCTGCTCTTCCTCTAGTCGAACTACTCGCTTACTTAACATATTAGTAATCCAGTCATTTAATACCTGTTCTACTCCGTGCTTGGAGAGGGCGGCACTAATGCTGGAGAAGTTTGTTTTGTCGAAGGCTCCTTCGATGTCTATGAAAGTGCCCAGACAGGAGCCTTTCTGGTGGATCGCGTTCTCTATTTGGCTCACCACCAGGTGAAGAGCAGACTCTGTCGACTTACCTGAGCTGTATGCGTGTTGGTTACCATGCAGTGGTAATGTTTTTAAAACGCCATCTCGTAGTTCTCTTTCGCACAGTCTTTCCATGGTCTTTAGCAAGAAGGAGGTCAGACTGATTGGTCTATAGGATTTGGCGTTTGTATAGTCACTCTTACCTGGCTTTGGAATGAAAATGACTTTCACTTCCCTCCATCCTTTAGGCACGTATCTAAAAGCCAGGCACGCTCTCATTAAAGGCACCAGTCTTGTTGCAACAGAAGTCCCGCCCCACTGAAGTAAGGCAGGAAACACTCCATCAGGACTGGTGCCTTGAAAGGTTGGAAGCTTCTGATGGCCCACTGGATTTTTTCCAGCGTGATCATCCTCTCTGCATAATACCAATCAACTTCTGCTGGTGCTTAACGTATAACGTCTAGCCATTCGGTTACCGAGTTTCTATAAGGACACGTTTCGCTTCTTCAGGTGACGTGGTCAGCGTGTTATCGATTTTCCGGAGTGTGGCGACCTCGGGTGTGTTCTTGCGCCAGTATTTTCCTTACCCTGTTTGCTTGTTGGCACGATTCAATGTTACCACAGAATTTTCGCCATCCAGTAGTACTTCTGGATCTGATGCATTTCTTATAGCTGGATTTGGCCGCGTAGTAAGCGTCTCAGTCCTCATCTCTATATGTATTAATGGCTCTGTGAGCCTTTCTTACCTTACCGCGTTTGCGCTCAAGTTCCGCGCCCCACCAGGGTTGTTTTCCCGGTGTTTCGCGCGGAATCGTTTCCGGGCACGCGGTCTGGTAGCTGTTTATCAGTGATTCGGTGAGCTGTGTTACTCTCGCGTCGATCTGTGTCGTGTCCGCAAGAGTCATCGAATCGCTTAGTGGCGCAAGTCTTGAATCAAGGCCGCGTTTGTATGCCGCTAAATCCGTATTGCGCGGATTCCGCCGGTATTATTAGGTGGTATACTGACCTGGATGTCGAAGCGGATCCACCTGTGATAATTTCTGAAGCGCCTTCCGTTGCGAGAGTGAGGTCAATAATAGTACGACTGCGTCTCGTTACGAAAGTTGGTTCAGAGCCTGTATTTAGTAGGGATAAGTTAGTTGTGAATAGGTATTCAACTAATGCCTTACCCCTTTCATTTTGCGTGTCCATCCCCCACAGCGGGTGGTGTGCATTGGCGTCGGTCCCGATGACAACCTCATCTCCGCTGCTTTCACACTGGGTGACGAGACGGACAAGGTCGTGAGGGGGCGGTTCCTCCGCCTCAGGCATATAGACCGAGGCGAAGACGATCGCCATGACTTTGTCGCCACGCTGTATGTTCAGCCTAGCTGCAGAGACATCTCTGCAACAGAAGTCGTTTAAGAGCTGTGCTTTAAAGTTACCTGTGACATAGATACACGATCTAGGGTGATCCTGGTCCGTAGTAACAAGGAGCTTACCGTTAAGGTTGGATAGTCCTCGTATTTGGCCACCCCTAATCCACGGCTCTTGGATGAGGGCAATGGCCGTGTGTTGCACCTCCAGCCACTTCCTCAATTGAGCCGTCGCAGTCTAGCTGTGGTGGAGGTTTGCCTGCACGACTCTACAGGCCGACGAACGAAAGGGACGCCATCGCAGGCGAGGCCCTCCTCGTCACCCTCTAGTCGCACGACGGCTGGACCAATTGCGCTAATTCTTTTTTTGTTGTGTTAGTTATTGTCAGGAGAAGGTTTAAAGACAAAAAAAAATCGATAAGTAGGTAGGCAATGTATGTTGGTAGGTAGGGTATGTAGGAAGGGTATGTAAGGTAGGTACGTAGGTAGGGTATGGTGGGTAGGGTAGGTAGATAGGGTAGGGCAGCCAGGGCAGGGTAGGTAAGGTTGACGGGAGGTAACGGGAGTGAAGCCACGGGCACAGCTTGTGTAAAATATTAGTAGTCAGCTGTATCCAGTTAGAATGAAAGCCTATCGCAACATACTTGGGAACAGGCTAGGCAGATTTCGACTACTAAACTCTGGAAGTTGACCTCTCCAATCGCACTTCCTTTGGTTTGTATATAAAAACAAAAATTCATGTAATCGGATGTAAATATCTGCAAGCCCTAAATCCAACGTCGAATTAAATGGTTTAGCGAGCATGTGGATCCGGCATTAACACAGTGGACTTAAAGACATGTGTTCAAAACTACTGCTGGTTTCAACATTTCATATAATCTGTGTATAAAATTGTCATTTGTCATTTTGCTGCGATAATCGTTTCACGACTTTTGTTTTCTTGTCTCAAAATAAGCCCGAATAAGTTCACGTGTTTCATTATCTACGTAAAAATCCAATTACGATCGAAATATACAATAAAATATATTAAGTTATCAATTCGGTTGTGGTACATGTGTGTACGGTCACAACAATGGAGAACCTTGATCTTAGCAATAACAAAAACGTGTCTCTAAGTTTGATAGCGGAGTACGGCGGCTCAGATTCTGATTCGGACGATACGGAGACTCGTTCGAATGATAATGCGACGGATTCTGATGCTGCGGACCTGACGGAGATGGTGTTGAAGAATAATATTATAAATGCGTGTGCTCACGGGCCGTTGTCGAGGCCGAGCGACCGTGACGAGGCGGATGTGAGCAGACACATGATCATCGACAGCGCGGAGAGCGGCGTGGTGGAGTATGAGGTGACGGAGTACCGCGACGCGGACAGCGACTCCGACAGCGAGTCCACCAGCGCGTCCAGCGATAGCGACGTCGACTCCGTGAAGGACATCGAAGAGAACTCCAGCGGGTGTGTACTTACCACCTCTTACTGTTACGACACATTTTCAATGTTTACAACATTTAGAACGCAAACTTAGCTTTTACTTCACAGATGTTTGTGTGTATGTTTTTTTTAAGAAAAGGTAGATGAAAATCTTGTTATATTTTTGGAAGTAGGAGGTTTGACGAAATCTTTGTTGAGGCTATTTTGTTTTTAGGAATTAAAAGATTAGAAATTATTGTTTTAGCAAAGACTTAGGTCTTTATAATACATTTGAATTTAGCTTGAGATGGAAGATATTTATTGATAAGCTAAAGTGCTTAACAGAAGTCGCAGAGTTGCTTAAATTGCATTGTTGCAGGCTGATTAAATAACAACAGACTATCAGAAAAGAACCACATTACCTAACATCTAGAAGAATAACAAAATTCTGCAGACTCAATATTCTTTGGCAGATTATATTTTGTAACATTAAAATTATAGTAGAATCTGACATTTCATGATGTTGTCAACCATTTACATCAGAAAACATTCAAGTTACATCTTCTTATGTAATTTGTCTATTTCAAAACAGTTCTTTGTACTTTACCCGCAAGAGGAAGCCAAGAAAAGGCAAGGGATTCAATATTATTCTAGTGAATTTATGCCTATTCCAGTAGTAGACTACAATATCCTTAGTTGAATATAAATTGATTGAATAACATTGTTATCAAAGAGAATACACAACATGGTTAAAGAGGGTTTAAAAAATATTAATGTGATAACAGCTTTAAAATTTTAATGACCTTCCTTTTGCTATAAAAGCAAATTGAAGGACATGTGTATGCTACAAATCTTTACCTACAGCCCTCTAACCTGGTCTTTCACAGTTCAGCAGAGATCTAAGCTAGACGTTTGCCAGTGAGCATTAGAGCCTTCTGAGACTCAGATTAATGTGGAACACAATGTTGAGCCTCACGGGTCCATTAATGTGACTACACAAATCGCTAATGTTACCCAAAAAAGCAGCTTAACTACAATAGGACTGAGCCAGACACGTCTGTTGCATGTTGAACAGGTCATGTGCTAAAGCAACCACTATGTGGGTCCCAGAAAATGTCCGGCAACATGGCGGGAGACCCAGGCGGAGATGGGGGGACGAGGTTGACGCTTATCAATATGATTGGCCACTTGCCCATAACTGGGAGGAATGGAAGAAAGAAAGGGAGGCCTATGCCCTGTAGTGGGACAATATGGGCTGAGAATAACAAATAATAACAGTTTTATAAATTTTATACTCCCAAGTAGTTTGTAAGTTACTAATCCTTAATTAAAAATGTGTATTTATTCCACTCATGCTTAAAATACGCGCTTGGACAAGGAGTAGCGGACAACGACCCAAATTTCATAGGTACATACATACATAATTAAGTACATAGAGACCAAGTCACAAAGATGTGAAGAAGCCTTTCTTACTAGCAAGGCAACAAAGGAGTTAATTTATTTATTGGAGGAAACCAGTTGCTGAATTTATGTGTATTACAGTAAATTATAAACAGACAGCTGAAAATTTATTTACAGATTTAGTGAATACAATGCCAGATGAAATTCTAGGTTCAAAGCCTTATCATATTCTTAGCCCATAAACCCATCTATTTTTCCTTTGTTGTTTTACAAGTCAAATAAGAAAATGATATCTCCTCCAAAAGGCCAGTCAATAATGAAAATGACTTTCTCTAGTTCATAAATGTAAACAAAAATAATATCAACAAGCTTCATACTATTCTTATAAGTACCAATTGATTTGATTACTTTATAATCCATCATTTTAATACTTTGGCATTGTTTCAAATGAGAATCTGCTTAAAAGAGAGATAAGAGTAAATTGCATGTTTACAGTATGTCCGTTTATCACTTAGTGTAATGTCATTGTTATTGCCTAGATTGATTAGGTATCATGCAGTCTAGGTGTCATAGTGTGTTCATGAAACTAGTTTGTATCTACATTGGGTACCGTTGTTTACGGATGTTCCGAACCCTAAAAAGCCAATAATATCAACTTTATTTTATCTCACTAACATTAACAGAGCATAATTATGTTATGTTCCTTTAAATATTGCCAACTAGCTTCCTCCAAGCCTTCATAAAATTATTCCAAGAGAATATACTCTGGGATAAAAAGTATCTTATGCTGATCTACGTGAAGAGGTAACATAGACAGAGTTACATTCGCATTTCAAATATGGATGGAATGTAAAAATTGTTTTTTCCATAAGCAATCATTTATTTCATCTTCCATATCTATGTGTGTGTGTATGTGTTGTGGGATTCCCCATTATTTAACAAAACTACATATATGTGCATATTTATTTCCAGAGAGGACTTCGAAGGTCACCTCAGACATGGAAAACATGATATTCCGAAAGTGAACGGTGAATTGGGCATCGATGACTTGCCTCCAATAGAAGACCTCGCCATCAGTCTGCCAGCCAAGGATACCGCCAAGATTGGAACCATTGCCAGCATAGTGGATAGATTAGGTAAATATATTATAGAAATAGGTTTTTTTTTAAAGTTGCCCTACACTAGGAATTTCTCCTGTATCATGGGTGCGTTAACAAACATTTAAATTCATATACACAAACAGCCAGACCTGGAACAACTATCTGTAGGCCATAAAAATATTTGAAATTAATTTTATTATTGAAAGGATCCTGTTTGACCACAATCTCACCTGATGGGAAGACATGATGTGTTCGACGATAGAGCTTGCTTGCCTAAAAGTAACTTAGTCTTGTCCCACAGTCACAATGCATTTTTGGCAAAAAAATGTCCTAAAGCACTTGGCGAGGAGAGTTTGTTTTATAATATTTATTGATTATATTATTAGTTAGTGCTGATATTTCTACAGCTGGGCGGGGAAACCTACTTTCTGTGCCGACCGTACCATGCTAACTAACAGAGATATAACACCACAAAAGCGTTTGTAACTTTTTGCACGGAACTCATTGGCAGGTCGGGATATTTTGGTGATAAATATGGTTTAGTGTTTTTTTTTTTTAAGATAATGGTCCCATTGACGGCCATTTTCCATTTGAAGTTCGCTGCCAAAGTGCCTTAATTTGGCATTATTTTCCTAACAGTTAAATCATATTAATTTAACCGACTTCAGGAGGAGGTTCTTAATTCGACTGTATGTTCTTTTTTTTGCATTTTTGTTATGCAATCAATCCGTCAATTATGAATGGATTTTGATGATTATTCTTTTATTCGAAAGCCTCCTGAGGCGGTCCCATTGGCACCAAGTGAGATATTTTTAAATCAGGCTTCCTCTTTGCAAAAGGCCATAGTCTAAAGCAAATCATTTCATTCCATTTTTTTGGCGGTAACTAGAAGCTTGATTTTTTAGAGCTCTAACGGACCGTGAACCTGCGGGTTTGATATTCATTTCAATTTGATAGTTTGATACCTTATTACGATCCTGAGAGATTACTTTAAGGGTCCCGTTTTTTTCCTTTTGAAATACGGAACCCTAAAAAGGTTTCCGTATTTTTTAGAACGTTCGCATTCTGGCATTATTATGAATCTATGAGGATAATCTCTAATTTTGCCAGTTTGACATTGAGACGAAATTCCGACTTGAATTGGAACGTTTAAATACGAAAATTTACCATGAAGCCTAAACGTCTCGTATAACCATGTAGTTTAGAGAAACATCGATTTTATAGCTGACTTCGCGTACAAGTCACGGTGTCTGCCCTTGACAGCGCGAGCTTTTTACCATGACCTCCATTGATTTCCGCATCGTTTGCAATCGATAGCTGTACGACCTTTCTCTGAACGAGTTGCTTCCGATAAATGCCTTTTTTGTCTAACACTCGTATAAGAAGCGTAGACAGTGAACACGCATTGAATTTCTAAGATTTTTAAACAGGCGATTTAGTTGCGATAAAGTTAGAAAGCATTTTATGGTCTGTTGGGTCAGTAGCTGGGATACAAGCCGTTGCGCTGTGTGTCTCGGATTCGATTGCCGTGCGGAAATGTGTTGGCCTCCAGATCGACATAGTTAATTGTAACTTACATAATAGTGGCCCCTGTTTTTTCGGGGATTAAAGATGCAATAAGCAATGAGAGGCAACATCTAAATCATATCAGTAATATTGAGACCTTCCTCAAGGAAGAGTTTTGGCCGAAGGGTGTCGTATATCGGCGATTCCGCGGAAGGCTACGAGACACCACGAAGCGCAACACGACGCCGTCAATTCGTGTAAAATGGTCTATTTATGTGGTTTTTATAAATATGTATGATAGTCTGTAAGGTATTTATGTTTTGGGTCTATGTTACCTGAAATAAATGATATATTATTATTAAATACTTTAGGCAAAAGTACACAAATATAAACTAGTGCATCTTTCCGATGGGGGGCAGGTAGAAATCTTATTCTTTATTTATCATCACCATTATCATCATATCAGTCGAAAGACGTTCACTGCTGGAAATAGGCCTCTCCTAAGGGGGGTGGGGGGGGTTTGCCATAATCACCACGCTTGGCAGGCGGGTTGGTGATCGCAGTTATATGTTGCAATGCACAGAAGCACAGAGAATGCTGCTGCTCATTCTCTGGTGAGTCCCTTAGTCGCCTCTTACGACACCCACGGGAAGTGATGGGATGGTGCCGTTCTTTAACCTCCGACACCATACATAACGATGTTCTTTATTGCGCATCCGAATACAAACATAAAAGGACAGCATGTGTAAAAAGGCGAGCTTAATCCAGAATTGGATTCTCTACCAGTAAACCTCAGTGCAAAACTGGTGTCAGATTTTCTGGCTTCTGATTTCTGACAATCCGACTCAGTAACGACTGCCAAAGATCTACGATGACAGCCGAGACCAGCTTAACATGCTTTCCGAGACACGAAGGAGTCTCGGTATGTTAAGACGGTCACCCATCCACATACCGACCTCGGCAAGCGTTGCTTAACCTTGAAGATCGATTTGTGCGGCTGTAATTATGACATGAAACTAATGATCTTTATTTAATGTACAGTGATAGTTCGTGCCGCTCCCGAGACTGCTGCCGTGGACTTGGACACCGTGCTGTTCTTGGATAAGGGCTCCAAAGCATTGGGAAGAGTCTTCGATGTCTTTGGACCCGTAAGTATTAACTGGAGTATGCTTGCACTGTCTGGACAGTTCCACTCAGATCTGTGTGGTACTTTCTTCTAAAACACCACTCATTAACCGACATGATCGGACCAATACACTAATTTAACAGTTATTCACATTGTTGAGTAGACGATATTTTAAAAACTTCTAAAAAACAAGTTCGCAAAGTAGCCCACATTTAAATTTTTATGTCGTTGGAAGAACAAAAATAAGTACAGAGCACGTCTTTCTTTGGCAGCCACTCGATAAATTTCAAACTTAGCGTGACACGTATATACCCAATACATTTCACATAACCCCACGGGGTCAAAAAACTGATTAGGACAACAGCCAATTTGCTAGCCTTTTAAAAATGGTAATACTTAAACTAGGGTACAATAAAATATGCTTGGCGATCATCCAGCTAGCATTGTCTACAACTTCTCCTTAATTTATAAGGCACTTTTATGTCTACAAATATGGCAATAATAATTCTGTAAGGGGAAAAAATCGCATAAAAATATGAATACATCGTACTAAAGTTTGCAGTATAACTTTGAATATACGGCGTCGCCCTTGAAGTTTCTTAAGCAAACTAATATTTATTTATGAGTATGTATGAATGAGATTTATTTTTATGGCTATCTATTACCACAGATGGGCTTTAATGGTGGTTATTATCATAATGGTAGGCTGTAGCATTACTGTTTTTTGTTAAGTACAAACTTATGGTGCTGATGGGATGTTTCAGGGATTGGACAACAATGGAATACGAGTAATCACATCACACTAATATTATTAAGGGGAAAGTTTGTGAGTGCGTGTCTGTGTGTATGTTTGTTACTTCTTCACTCGCAAACGGCTGGACCAATTTTGATAAAATTTGGTATGCATATTAACACATAGACTTATACTTTTTATATGTATACTAGCTGCGCGGGTAGTTTCTTAACATTTAAAAAACGAGCCTTAAGATCTTTTTATGAGGGGCGTGTGTATACCCTAATTGTTGTTCGAACTTTTTTTATTTGGCGGTTTTTACTCATTTCAACTTTTAAGCTGCCCTAGAAGTTTAAAGTTTCGCTAGCTAATTTAATTAGATAGCGAAACTCCGCAGACACAAATTAGTGGCCCTGCAATAAATCATAAATTACTTTGTTTGTTTTTCAGGTAACAGAACCGCACTACTGCGTGCGCTTCAACTCGGTGGAGCACGTGCGCGAGCGCGGCGCGCAGCCCGGCATGGACGTGTTCATCGCGCCGCAGAGCCAGCACACCAACTACGTGTTTCTCTCCGAGCTCATGAAGTAAGACAATACATTAAGTACATACCAGTCACGGTGACGAATCTAAGTGGGGTTTACCCAGGTGACTTAAGGTCCCCTAGCTGGGGCAGAGGGCGTCCACAGTAGTCCTCCATCGCGAGCGGTCTTGAGCTTCACGCTTCACTTCAATCCACGTCATTCCGATGCTCGTCGCTTCTGCCAACACGGTGCGTCGCCAGGTTTGATGGGGATGGCCACGCCTGAGGATTCCAGTCCATGGCCTGTTTGGGAACGTGGTCGGCACTCTCAAGACCAATCCACCTCCACTTACGACAAATGATCTGGCGGTCTATCGGGCTCTCGTAGCATTTCTCACCAAGGGTGATGGTGTAGCAAAGTTCGCAGAAGGTATTATAGTGCACAAGAGTTTACGCAATTACAGGTGCACTCTCCATTCTTTTAGGCAATAGGGAACATGCATTTATTTAAGTATCTAAACAGTTTATCTAGAAGTGTTCAAAAAAATAATACAAACAGTGAAAAAACGCATACAACCCTAATCTCTTCAAAATTAGAGTGAACAGGCTTTTTCGGGGTAAGCTCGCTCCATCGTCGACTTTGTCTCTGTCATCTATGACTAGAGTCAAGAGCAAACCCATATTGAATAATAAAAAAAAAAGAATAAGGATCGGAATTTACAGAAACACAAACGAGATATAACTATTTTAAACAAATATATCTGTCCCTCTCGCGAAAACGCTGTTTTCTATGACAGCTGTATAGGTGTCTTAGTATTTGACGTCACAGTTTGTATCGGACTACTCTTTCTAATTGTCAACTTTGCGAAGGTATTTTAAAAATTCTTTCATAATTGTTTACTAGAGATAATAAGTATTTTATTTTGCATATAAAAAAATTGCATGCATGCGTAAAGCTAGAAACTAGATTCGAGTTGGCGAGCAGCGAGTGTGTAGTTCCGGTAGTTTTGTCGGGCGATTTCTCGCGCACTGTAGGTAGAAATGACTACTGCTGGTTGGTCTCTCGGCGGGAGTTGACTTCTGACCGCCAAGCTAGCATTTTTGAACGAGTATTATCTTTGATAGCTCTTGTCGCTGCGACAAACTACACTTGCGAGCAAAAGTATGGAATCACTTACTTGGAATTGATTCCGCGCGATCTTGAGTACTTAATAACTAGTTAAGAATAATAAAAATGGTACCATTTTAAAGGTTAAACTGTTAACTTTAAATTGATACCAAATTCATTTAAATCCCACCGGTATTCAAGGAGCTATCCCAGATTAAGTGAAGGAGTTAGGAAAACATAAGGATAATGGAAAAATTATAAAAGAAGAAAACAACAAAAATTAATTAATAAAAAATTTATTTGGCCTTAAAATTGAGTTTCAATATTTTGTGTTCCCTCCCCTCGCCCTAATAACTGCTCGAAGACGGTTCTTCATTGACCTAATCAGCTTCTGAATCGATTCTTGCGGGATACCCTCCCACTCCTCAATCAATACCGATTTCAGCTCATTCACACTTGAAGGAGCAGGATTTCTGGAACGAACCCTCCTCTTCAGTTCATCCCACACGTGCTCAATGGGATTCAAGTCCGGGCTGAGCGCTGGCCAGTCCAATGTGGCGATACCGACTTCTTCGAGGTATTCAGTTGTGGCACGGGAAGTGTGACAACGAGCGTTATCGTGCATAAGGAGGAAGTCAGCACCGATATATCCCGCATAAGGAACGACATGTTCCAGCAGAATATCGGAAATGTAGCGGTCTGAAGTTAGACCACCTCCTCGTCCCCCGCCAGGCACGAAAACAAGCTCCGTTTTACCGTCGAAAGAAATGCCGGCCCACATCATACAAGAACCGCCCCCATAAGCCACTGTCTCAGCGAAACAGCACTGCGCATATCGCTCCCCAGGCCGTCTGTAGACCCGACCCCTTCGGTCGCTGCCGTGTAAACACATTCTGCACTCGTCGGAGAACAGGACTCGCCTCCATTGCTCAACCTCCCAATCAAGATGGGAGCGAGCAAATTGAAGGCGTGCTTGTCGATGACCTGCCGTCAATTTCGGGCCTGTGGCAGGCCTTTTTGGAGTCAAATTAGCTTGCTTCAGTCTTCGACGAACTGTCCACTCGCTGGCAGCTACCCCACGAACATTTCTGAGCTCCTGTTGGACGTCGACACCAGTCAAATGTCGATTTCGGAGAGAGGTTGACACGATAAAACGGTCATCCCTCTCCGATGTGCACCGGCGCCGTCCAGATCTTGGTCTCGGGATAAAGCCACCAGTCTCCCGAAAGCGTTTATAAACTTTCGAAACACAGGACTGGCTTATGTGGAGCTGACGTGCGACAGCCCGCTGGCTGAGCCCTTCTTGCAATAGGGCAACGATTTGTGCTGCTTCTGTAGGTGTAGTATCCATTGTCGTCCAAGTTCAAGGGTCACAAGTAGCGGAGATGTGTACCGGTCAACGTGTGAAAGCCGACTGATAAAGAAAATCCGATAACACGTGCTTTTATAGGGGGTCTATAGGCCGCAAGTCGTGACGTATCAAACAATTAAAACATATCTTTTTCCTTACTTCGGCACGTAATCCGGGATAGCTTCTTAAATACTAGCGTGATTTGAATGAATTTGGTATCAATTTAAAGTTAACAGTTAAACCTTTAAAATGGTGCCATTTTTATTATTATTAACAAATTATTTACTACTCAAGATCGCGCGGAACCAATTTCAAGTAAGTGATTCCATACTTTTGCTCGCGAGTGTAGTAGAAAGTTCTCGCCGGCAGTGTGAACAGCCAGCTATCGACTACAAATGTATGTGTCCCTTACGGCCCGTTTCAATAACGTATCTACCTTTAACCAACTGTCAAATTAACTACTAACAGTAGCTGAAACGTCATGTTACAAAGGCAAAAATTACGTTTCAGCTACTGTTGGTAGCTAATTTGACAGTTGGTTAAAGGTAGATTCGTTATTGAGACCAGTCGTTAGTAAAAACATTATTATTAACCGGGCCGTTAAGGTGAAAGCGCCAGGGTAGCCCGCGAAATTCAAATTTTTATACGTTTTTTGCATTTTGCAGGTGGTCGTCAGGTTGTATGTTGATAAAAATACGATTGGCGACCGTAACAAAAATGGCTTTACTGAGTTATATTAAAGTCATCAATACAGATTGTATCATTCATGTAACTCGATTGAATGACTTTTTTTTATGAAATAACCATTGTATTGATGATTTTAATGATTATAATTCTGTAAATAAATACATCTTACGGTCGCGAATCATATTTTGTTCAACATACAGCCTGACACTGTACATAAATGTATGTTTGTATAATTTTCACACGAATGATATAACCATATCATTGTAAAAAACATTGATTTAAAAGAGTGTCCGTGGAGTTTCTTGCACGTTCTTCTCCATAGAGATATCTACGCAAAAAACTTAAGTAAATTTGAATTTCACGGGCTACCCTGGCGCTTCCACACGGAATCTATATCTTTTGTCTATTTCCTCAGCGAGAAAATAGTCGATAGCTCATCGCTTCCTCGCCGGCGGTGGGGCATGTGCCTTACTCTCATTGTTCACAAACACGTGTCATAAATAAGAAAACATTAACCACCTTCTGGGATAGTCGGGTAAACATCGGAAAATAATGGTTGGCTACACTAACCGATTTTCGATGTTTATTAACAAAGGAGTGAATGATTAATAAGTAGATGTTTATGAGAAAAGGGCAAGGGAATGGTGATGTATATTTTGATGAAGATGTTCAGAGCTCAGCTGGTCTCGAGGTCGTAAACCGCGACTGACGAGCATGGGTTCTGTGTTCGATTCCCAAGGTCGGGCAAAAAGTGATATCGGATTTTCCATTAGGAATTAATCCCACGAGAATTACTGATGTCCATATTTGGGGAGTTAAGAAAGAAGTCTGTCCATAAGCTTAGGCAGTTTTCTGATACGCCTCCCCTATAGTAAACAACACAATATCTGCGATGAACATCCTTGTCGAATGAAGCTTGTCGACAAAGCTACATGTTGCAGAACAAATAATATTATCATATGTGAATCAAAGAGTTTATTGTCAGAACCTTTCTATTTGTTGACCGCGTTTTTGATGTTAAACATCTATAGCCGCGGGTAAAACCGATTGTTGGCGTGGCGGCACATGGCGTGGTGACGCGTCGCTACGCTATACGGCGGTATATATACAGTCTATTTGTATTTTTTTCATTATGCCATATTTAGTTCCTGTCGTAATCTGTTCTTTTATGCATATTACTTGTACAAAATAATTTCGATGTTTCACATCTGCCAGGCGTCCCGTGACTTTGGACTTCTTGGTTTATTTGATCTGATTAGTTTATTAAAACTTTATGCATAGTAAAAGTATAACTGTACAATGAACTGTACACTTGAACATTTCTATTATTCTAGATAAATAAAAATAAATCGCTAAATGTGTTGCTAAGCGCAAAACTCGAGAACGGCTGGACCAATTTCAATCCTTTTTTTTTGTGTTTGTTATTGTCAGGAGAAGGTTCTTATGATAATTCTGAAAACATTTACATCCGGGCGAAGCCGGGGCGGTCCACTAGTATCAGAATAAAAGGCTTATAACTAATACTGAACATTTCTATAAATTTTCAGAATAAAAGGCTCCGACGCATCGTGGCTGCACGACGTGGAGCCTCCCCCGCACCAGATCGAATTCTCCGACGACGAGGAAGAACGAAAAGCCAACCGAGCTCGCAAAGATCAGCGCAAGGACAAGACAGAGGGCTCGGAGGACGGGGAAACCTCCAAGACTACGCGGAAACCCCAAGCACGCAACCAAAGACCCTCCGAGTCCAGCAGCCGCTTTGGCAGCGGACCGAGCCGGGGACGCAACCCATTCTCAGCAGGATCTAGGAGGAATAATAATCCCAACGTGTTTCCGCGTGTGGGCAGGCCCTGGCCCAGTAATATCGGATTAAGAACGCCTCCTCCACACCCCAACGGCGAACCCGGAGCTCACGGACCCTTCAGCGCACCCCCCAACTTCACAGGACCTCCAATGTTCCCTCCTCCTTTCAATCCCAGCACTCCTCCTCCCTTCATGGGCAGCATGTTCCAGTTCGGCGCTAGCAGGATGGCGAGCAGGCCGCTGGCGCCGCTGCCGCTGGGCGTGCTGCCGCCCTTCCGCCACAACCTGCCGGTGTTCGGCTCGGGCTACTGCCCTCTGCCCAGCGCGCACCCGCACTGGCTCAACAACGGACCTCCTCCCCCTCCCGGAACCTAAGCTACTATTTCTCTATTCATATTTCTTAAGTTCTATCTCATAATAATTAGTCGATAGTTAGTGCAGAAACATGTCTAACAATACTAAAGTGTGGTTCTCCAAAAATAAATTTATATTTATATGGAATAAACAATGATTATAACAGTATTTTGTGTTTGATTTTTTTGTAAAACACCACTAAGGCCTCGTTTACGGAGATGCGGGGCGTCGCGCGTGGCGTTGGACATTTTGTCTGTTTACAGACAGGCGACGGTGCAGCTGCCCGCAACATCACACGCGCTCACACAATCATATGGCTATGTACGCCGCGGATGTCGCTACGTTTGACCGGGTACGGAGATAGCAAGAATAGCTGGTCGCAACGCTGCGTGCGCCGCCGCGATACACGTCGCGTGGGACGCGGCGGTGCCACCCGCGGGCTCCGCCAGCATTTCAAGCAAACGTGTGTAAAATAGCTTCTCCGTAAACGCTGTCATACAACGCTATATGTTTTAAATTAAAGCGGGCCGCGCCGCTTCTCCGTAAACGAGACCTAAGGACCAAATTCACAGAACGCACGTTGACTTTAATTTGATAAGAAAAATATGGAACATCTAATACGATAATTTTTAGACGTTTAAAATAATAATTATATTCATTTTAAAATGTTCATAATAGACATTCCAGCGACAGTTTTTGCCCGCGTCTTCGTCTGCGTGAGAACTGTTATAATCATTTATTCATCAAAGCCATATAAAACAGTTTTAAAGAGATTACAATATGTAAAATGGCTAAATTTACAAACAATGAAACCCAGATTTCCAAACTAGGCAAATGCCTGCATCTTAGAAATCAGTGTCACTCCAAGAATAAGATATCTGTCCACTTACTCAATTTAAAATTAGTTAACAATTTAATTAAGAAATTAATATAAATAAATAATGAAAATTAAAAAATATATTTTAAATAACTACAGTGTAACAGCATTTACCAATAAAAAGTATAACTAAAATGTGATGAGATTGAAAAATGCATAAAATATAATAATAATATTATGTATGGACATTCATTTGATTATAATTTTCAATAATAATACCGTAAAATGGGTAAATAGATATGAATCCAGTAGTTTGATAAAGTTGTCTCTAGGTTTTTCTAAAGCCTAGTAATATTATGTATCTCTACTATTTATTACACGGCAACATTTTTCCTTTACTTTGGCAAAAAAAGAAATAAACGTCAAGCTGAATGACAGAAAAAAGCCGTTAAAGTGAACGTGTGCGTATGATATTGACCGGTAAAAACTTTTGTAATACTTAAGTTCTTCAGCCTTATCCTTGTGTAAATTTGTTTATTTGGAATAATAAGTGTGTTGTCTATTCGTGATACAAAGGTGAGTATATGTATATAGATTCAATCATTTTGTTCTTGTTTTAAGTAAAATCCGGACACTGATATTTTTTCTCAAATTCAAAGTGAATAGATACGGGTGAGGGGTGAATAGAAACGCCTTTAGGGTCAATAGAAACTATGAAAGGGGTGAGTAGATACGACTGATGGACTAATAGCAACGAGAAAGAGGTTGTCAAAATCAATTTCACCGTTTATTTAATGAGGCTATTTGAAACATAAATAGCACGAAACTTTAAAACGTGGGAAAGCCATTTTCTAGTCTATTTTAATTGTACCTAAATGTGAAATTTTGGAGGGACACCACAAAAAAGTATTCGTAGTGAATATACTTCGTGTTCACAATGACATAATTAAATTCCAATACGTAAATAATATAATTTATTATATTTGGTGGTTTTATAATACATTTTAAACAGGCACGCTACATCGCGCTGCGCACTCCATGCCGCGGGTATATATATCCTCATGGCAAGAAATTTAAAAGGTATCCTAAATAATTAATTGCGGGCTGTTCCAGAATATTATTTATGACGGTAGTGTTTCCTTGAGTGTCATTTCTCAAAAGTTTGAAATTGCCAAATCTGTCTTGCAAGACAGATTTGGCAATTTCAAACTTTAAATAACCACCAAATATAATAAATTATATTATTTACGTATTGGAATTTAATTATGTCATTGTGAACACGAAGTATATTCACTACGAATACTTTTTTGTGGTGTCCCTCCAAAATTTCACATTTAGGTACAATTAAAATAGACTAGAAAATGGCTTTCCCACGTTTTAAAGTTTCGTGCTATTTATGTTTCAAATAGCCTCATTAAATAAACGGTGAAATTGATTTTGACAACCTCTTTCTCGTTGCTATTAGTCCATCAGTCGTATCTACAAACCCCTTTCATAGTTTCTATTGACCCTAAAGGCGTTTCTATTCACCCCTCACCCGTATCTATTCACTTTGAATTTAACATAGCGTTAAGAATATGAAGACACAAGGCGGCCAGACAGTGCTATCTAAAGAGACCGAACTAGCATTTATAAAATAAATTAACTTATGTGCTGAATTGGGATATCCTCTCCAAGTATACGACTTAAGATTATGAGTTCAAAATTATTTAGGAAAATTAGGCGTTACAGAAAAAGTTTTAAAGAAAACATGCCTGGGCCGGATTTCGCCCAAAGTTTTTTTAAAAGGCTTCAGGATAAAATATCAGAGAGGTTAACGCAGAATATTAAAAGAAATCGAGCGGCGGTCTCTTCAGACATTTTAAAGAAGTATTTTAGAACAATAATAATTAAAACAATCAGTACCTAAGTGATATTCCCATCGAGAACATTGTGAACAACGATGAGACCAATTTGGCGGATGATCCCGGTCGAAAAGATTATTTCAAGAGGGGAAAAAAATACCCAGAGAGAGTTTTGTATGATGCCTGTTTTGTAGTTTTATTATTTTTGTATTAGAACCTTGACTGTTATTTGTGTGAACAGTTGCCTAGAATTATTGAATGGCTTGATACCGTTTATTTTGATGTTATTACAATGTCGATATTATTACGTTGTATTTTATTCGTCATACAAGCAACCCCGAAAGAATTTTAATGAAGTTGGGAACAGAGACGGTATCGAATGCCTTAGATAGGTCTTAAAATATCTTCTTTTTTCATCCAAAGTCCTAACTGCACCAATCAATAGAGCCCTTACCGCATCTTCAGTACTAACACCGGCTCTGAATCCGTATTGGCCTAACCAATACGGCTGTGAGGTATTTTACCAACCTATTGTTTAATTAACACGTTCAAGGATCTTCGACATGGCCAATAGAACCGATATTGGTCTATAGTTACTAATTTCGTCTCCGTTCCCTCCCTTGTTTTGTGGATTGGGTGGACTATGGCTCTTTTGAAAGCTTTTGGAAAAGTACCTGACCTCATAGCAAGATCGCACACATGAGTTATTTATTAGAGGCACCAAGGTCTCGCTAGCAGATTTAATTATGCCGGAAGATATCTGATCCCAACCTATAGCACAATCGGGTTTAAAGATGCAATATTTACGGCGGCAATCTCTTTCACTTCGGTTTCCAAAAGAACCATAGAGTTGCTTGTAGGTAGATGTATTTGGCAGTATTACCAGGGCGATTGTTTGCGGGGAAGGAGTTATTTGCGAAGCTAAACTTTCGCCTTTGCTAGCAAAATAATTTATTAACCAGTACTTCGAGTGGGGGAGGTGTGTTTTAAGATCAGCAAGCTTTTTGACGACGTCCCAAGTTGCTTTGATATTTCCTTTTGCTTGATTAAATTCGACTTTTTTCGTATAGTGTTCTAAGGTTACGACGGAAAGTATTGAGGAAGTTCCGGTATCTGAGATAAATAATCCTATCATTATTAGGTCTTCGTTTGCAATTTATGTGGAGTTGGTCGCGATGACGTATGCAGCAATTCAGCCCTGGTGTCATCAATGGTTTGATACGATACATCGCTGTGATCTTGATATTTTACGCTCGTGTGAGTGTATTTTGATAATTTTCGATAGGGTTTTGACCAGAGCGTCGGTGGCCTGACTCCAAAAAGAAATTAAAAATGTGGAATCCTACTAATATTAAAAACGTGTAAGTCAAAATACTTCTGCTGTGCCCTACGGTTTCCCCCGCACGTGCCATTACTTCGTTTTCGTCTGGCGTTCTTTCAGACCTTTTTGCATTTAGCTCGGCACCTAAGAGTTGTAGCGTGATGTTAAATATTTATTCTAGCCCCGGAAATACTAGTAGTGGATTGGTTTGCTAGTAGTTACATCAGTCTTTACCGCTCGTTTTTCCAGCCTCGGAAATCCTAGACATGTTCCTGGTCTCCTGGTACCTACTTGTAAATGTTTACCGCTCATCCAGCCCTGAATTCCCGATTACTCCTTATTTTTCGTTAAGCCATGTCATTTACTGGGATAAAAAGTAGCCTGTGTTAATCCAGGATATAAACTTTGATGTGTGCCAAATTTCATCCAAATCTCTGCAGCCGTTTTCAACTGATTATTACACAAACATACAAATTTTGACATTTATAATATTAGTAGGAGCAAAGTAAAGTCGATATTGCCTTCTGTGAATGGTGCCCTAGATAACTTCCAAGTACCTACTTGCTTACATGGTAAATTTTGTCCTAAATATAAAAATCAAACCCAAATACAATTTTGTGATTTCTTTATTAAATATTTCATGTTAGAAATTAACTAACGATCGAATTTCATAATGTTAAAATAAAAAAAAGTTTTTTAATAATAAAGATTACATCTAAAAAATACTGCTCTCGGACTATGCAAACATAACCGTATACATCTGCTGCCCTAACTGACGATTCGTCAAAGTAAACTGGTTAAACATATAATAATTTTGCACTCAAATGATCACAATGTAAAATGATGAACATTTCACAAAATACAGGAATATAAAACGTTCATTAAAACTAAACATAATATACTATTTGTCTAAAACTATCCGGCCGTAAAATATTTTATGATTTTACGGCAACTTTTAAGGATACATACTTTTGAGGAGCAATTACTTACTACACATAGCACAATTTTAGTGATTTAGTTTCATGATTAAATTGTTTGTTTATATTATTAATGATGTCAATATCTCTCCGGTTTCGACCGGATATCGCTTCGATGATTATTGAAGCATTGTTTTACTATGAGTGTAAATAGTGGGTGGGTATCGAAATCAGAGCTACATCGACATTAGAATCCATCGGGTTTACAGGCTGTTAGTACAACTAAGACTTAAAATGCTGCCAACTAGCTGCTTAATAATTGCACTTCTCTTTGAACACGTTTTAGAGTTTGGTGGTAGCGCTGTATTGGAAATGCTTTCACGAAATGCGTTGCTGTGGACTTAGCTATAGTAGGCGCCAGATAATCGTGGAATAACGGTCATTGACCCACCTACAATTATTGACATTTTTAATTTGAAAAACGGAATTAATGACACAAAGCTGTCCCGAATCATCATCTCTCGTGATCCTTAACATTGTCTAATAATGAAAAACGATTCATATTTAATTGTTCAGGTACCTATGAACAGTTATTAGGGAAAGGTCAATATACTTTATTCCACATTTATCTGGCGCCTACTATAGAGGAGTTACGAAATTTCATGGCCTGTGTGCTATGTGTAGTAATGAAAAACATAATTATGCCAAAGCAACTTATTTCAATTTTGAAGGAGTGATTGGATATACAAATAATCTCATGCCAGTGCCCTTAAAATAAACCATTAGGGATCAGCATACAATCTTTTTTATCGTCATAGACAAATAGAGTTGGAAGCTTAACATGAATTCAAATGATGGTCAAAGTTAATAGCCGACCAAGTAAATTAGACAAGTGTTACAATGTCATTTACAAGTTTTTAATATATTTCAGACTAACGCGGTTCCTGAGCCGCTAAGCATCCAAGTGGGTTGTTTCTCACCTAGTTTTCCATTAGTATGTAAAATTATATCAAAACTCATGTTAAACCACCAGATTTTATAAAAGATTTGCATTTTCATGTACATTAACTAATATTTTTAGACAGCGTATACTTGTAAAACAATACAAATTTCTTCAAATATCCGTTTCAAACAATAATTTTGCAACACATCGCACCAATACAAAATAAATATAAATGCAATTCATGCTCTCGATTCTAACGTCCGATTATAACCGTCATATTGCCAAAACTTATGAACCAATCAGTATCTACATATATTTTTAGCTCTTCTTTCATCTTGAACTGAACTCCAAACACTTGAAACATCTCCTTGAGACAAATCTTAAAGGATAACTAAGATAAGAGCATAATGAAATACTCTGTTAAAATTTATTTTAGTGCAACCGAAAAGTCGAGTGATGCGACCGGCTGTTGAAAATTTACTGAGGCGCGTTTAACAATTTGTCGCATTCATTATGCGATAATTATCGTTTCAGAAATATAAGTTGGCAATTTTCTTAATAAAATTCCATAATTTTAAATTTAAATCGACTACAATCCTGACCTAAATTACCACACACATATCAATCTCCTAATTATTGCTTTTCATCTACCCAAAATATGGAGATATATGTAGATAATGACCGTCAAACCTCGAAGGGAACACAAAAACTTAACGACAACGGAGCCAATAGGCGTTCGTAAACACAACTTAAAAAAACACAGCTTACTATTCTATTACGTGTGACGGGAGTAACTGATTACTGTATCAACTTATCTTAGTTTCGTTATAAAAATACAGATTCCTATATTAAAATAATTCTCAATAAGCTTAGCTTGCCGTCTGAGACTCATGCCTCTTCGGGGCTTCATTTATGTCAAAACGTTCACAATTATAGAAGTGGGCGAGACTCGTTGGCGAGGCATCTCGGACACTGCGAATGCTAACTCCCACGGGTATAATGTGGGAGGTAGGCGTAAGTACGCGCAACTGTCGCAACCTGCGCCTAGTAGCAAGCGAACTGTCGCACCAACGAGTACTAACCCCAAACGATACACGTCAACAGAAAACGAATCCGGGCAGTCTTCCATTAAATACGTAAAATATATCGCAATGATACTTAAAAAAAATCGACGACTATCACTAATAGTGAATACTAAAAAAGATACACTCAAAGTTTGATCATAATATAAACTTAATTCTAAACGATTAAAGAAATATTACGTTTCATCTACTTCATTAATTAAAGGGTTATAGTTTGTATCGATTACAAGTTAGGAACTATATCTACTACTGTACAGATTATAAAGAAAAATATTGATTATGATTTTTCATAATAGTGAGTTTAATACTTTTATTATTACACCGACATTATAATACGTATTTAGACTTCTACATTAGTCTCGATCGAACGTAACGAGGAACTCAAAATGTGTTTGTTCGAAAAATATCGTATGCGCCGGCGTCGACTGTCTCACAGCCCGCACCGCCGACCTACAGCTGTCTTTAAAATATGTGGTTATATATTGCGTACTATCATTACACATACTACTACGATACGTTATTTATTCATTGCTTTTACAGGCAAAACTATTAAAGAAATATATTGTTAATATGTCAATACAATATGATTCTGCTAAAAATATGTGGCTTATTCGTATCACTTGTTCGTGTGGTGTTGTCGAGTTAATATTTAGAATATTAAGTTTTATATTCATCTAAGACACTACGTACTACATTCTAATATTCACAGAGATTGATACAGTTAAGAATATGGAAAAGGCGAAACAGCGTGTGCCCTGCTACACAACGGCTAACTATAACATAAAAGTAGAAAATAAACGTAAAAATAGACAGCCAATCAGATGCTACGTCCGCACAAGCACTGCTCAAAAATATTTTCTATTCACGTAATGGAAGTCAGTCTCTCGTTACATTAAAAAAATCAGATCAATCGAGAGATTTCGCGTGTAAAAAAATAGAAATACTTTTGAGGAGTGTTAAATAAAAGTCGGTTCACACACCACCGCTTGTGTCGTCTTGGTATACAAAGTCCAGTGTCGGCCGCGGTGGTGAGTGTTTCGTCCTAAACGATTAAACAGTGAAGGCAACGTTAAGTGCACATTATATAAACATCGCGTATCTAAATAGTGTCACTGTTATAATTATTACTCAGTAAATATGCTGCCTCTATGTAGAAATTCGCAAAATACACATCTATACGTAAAACTTCGGTTTTGGAATGTACTGTGAGGTCGTTTAGCTATTTACGCAAACACTGAAGTAATTATTTCCTTTATTAATTTTACTTCGTATTGTGTAAACTCGTGTTCTCAGTTGCATTGTAAGAAAAGTTTCAAGAAACTATTTTAAAAATAACCTTGGGGAGTAAGCACCTTTTTGTGGCTACTATGAATTTATTGTAACATGCATTCATATCCATTTTAAAAATCACACATACCGTATATTGCTCAATCAATCGGGGTCATATAGCAGACCCGAACATTCTTGCAGACACTTAATTGCTGCCATATGTATTGAATATGTATTTTATCCTCACAGTACATCCAAAAACAATATTGTGACAATTAATATTTTGTTCTGATAAGTATACAAGTCATCTAATTGAGTATCACGATTAAAATTATGTAAAGCTTATGGCATTATGGTACATTAGTTGACCAATAAAATAAATATTTCATCACCACCAATCTAAATGCATTTTTGACAGTCGCTTGAATTTTTTTTTACTAGTTATAAATGAGTATCATTGCAGTAGCATTACTGTGCTTAGGAAGACTTTATGTAAAACTTTTGAAGAGTTAAGTTTTATTTTTAAGTGATCCTTTTAGAGAGTTCTAATATTTGAATGCATAATCAGTAAAGATTAAAATTTATGTCCGAGTGCAATGGAAGAATTTAAGTGTCATTACTTGTTAAGGCTCTTCAGATAAAGCACCGACATTTAGGGTATAAGGCTGGTCTCATAAAATATGTGATTGTGACGAAGAATTTGGAATTAACTGTTCGAGTTTTCCGGAAGCACGAACTTCGACAATTTTTTATTTCATTTAGTCTGCGCTATTTTATATGTAGCCAGCCAAATTATTAGATCCCACTTCAAAATCCGCCATGTTTTCTCAGCGACCACTCAAGTCCGAAGTGAATGCTACCACAATAATAATAATATTATAATAATGTCTACCCCATATTGTTTAGATATCTTTCCTACAAAACCTCTAAAAAGCTGCAATTTAGAATTTACCAAATGCAGATACACATTAATTGCAAAGAAAAAAAGAAAAACACTTTTTAACACAATAAGGTGTTACATAAAGTAAAACATGAGCCGCAAATTGATTTTTTTATCAAAAATCGCAACATATAACTATAAACTTGCATTGACTCTCAATCTGAGATCTCGCAAAATATAAAACTCATAGAACCATTACTCAGTCACATCCTTCGCTCAACAACAGTCTGCAGCAATAGGCTCATATCATTCCCGTACCTCACCGAAGTATACGGGGTAGACGAAAACGGGTGTAAATCCTTATGTGTTCTCGACCGGTCTGATGGTGCAGTCGCCCACCGTGGTGATGGGCGTGATGGTCACCGACGACGGCGTGGACGACGACACGGTGCTGGTCTCCACGATCTGTTCCATCTTCTCTTCCTTGTCTTCGTTGCTGGGTGGTAGCTTCACGATCTGGCAGTCTCCCACGGTCATGATCTGCGTCTCCATGGCGACGGAGGGCACGTTGTCGTCCGGCTCCACGCGCGAGTCGTCGTCGTCGGACGAGGAGTCGGAGACGTCGATGGTGCGGTCGATGGACTGGTCGGTGTGGTGGCCGTGCTCGGTGTCGACGTTGCGCTCGGGGTCGACGCTGGTGACGCCGTAGGCTCCGTACGCGAGC